>CAUYRH010009329.1:0-36341 GCA_963574655.1 Perodicticus potto | reverse complement strand
GCAGAATTTCTGCCCTGTGGAAGAGACACTGGGCTGCTAATAGTCCTGACTCAGTCTGTGAGATTCAGCCCTTTGTCTCAGCTGTCATCCCCCTGAAGGCCAGGTGTAGCCAAAATTTAGCAAAGCTTTCTCAGTTCTGCAGCTTGGTGCCTCAGGGCACTGCCTCTCCACTTCAGCCACCTCTCGGCTCACTTTCCTCTCACCGCTCCTGAGCCAGGAAAATAGCACAGACCAGCAACACCCTGCACCCTGTCCACACCCCTCAAGAAAGTGTCCAAGAATCTGGACTCCGTGGGGGACAGACCTCCAGACCTCAGGGTGAGAGTAGAGGGGAGTGCCAAGAGTTCCAACTTGCGGGTAGAGAATATATACAGTTTTTATACAGTTTTATGCCTGGTAGGAGAGTGCCACGGCACCCTAGTAGGGAAAGGAGGTCCAGTTTTTAGAAGGTCTCTCCCGTGGGGTAGAGTGGGAGGACATCTGAACTCTGCTCACTTGTTTGTATGGAGGTATGGAGTATACTGTAAGCTGTTCTCATGGGGGAGGGGACTCCCGTCCACTTGGTGATGTGCTCTGTACCTTTTATTTGTATCCTTGGGGTCACAGGTCGCTCCAGCAGGGTTGATGTGCGTTCTTCAACCTTCTCTTTTGGCTCAGTTCCAAACTATTGGCTTTCTTGCTAAATTTCTGTCCTTTAATTCTCCTTCTGGATGGGAGCATCTACAGAATGCTGGCTACAGACCGCCATCTTGGCTCCTCCCCACCTTTCTTTACTTTTAAAAACAGAGTTTTATGTTTAAAAACTGATCTTCACAAGTGAAATAACAAGCCAGAGGAGTTTATTACTAGAATGTGTTTTATAGAAATATATCACATGGTACAATCTATAATTTAGAGCACCCTGATTATATTACAATTCACCATAATATATTAGACTATGAACTCTGTTATACAAGATCTTATTTACTCAGAATCTTTTATATAGTATGTATGACTATAAATAATACACAAACATTGCAACTCTTCGATACACTGGGATATATCAACCAAATGTAGCATCCTCGTCCAAATGTAGCAAAAGGAGGAGGGGGAAGGGAAAAGTGAAGAAGGCAAGGAAAAATACTGCTAGAAATTGAGAATAAAAATAACTTCCAGGCTCAGTGCCCATAGCACAATGGTTATAGCACCAACCTACATACACCAAAGTTGGCAGCTTCAAACCCGGCCTGAGCCAGCTAACCAACAATGACAACTACAACAAAATATAGCCAGGCATTGTGGTGGGCACCTGTAGTCCCCTCTACTTGGGAGGCTGAGGCAGGAGAATTGCTTAAACCCAAGAATATGAGGTTGCTGTGAGCTGTGACACCACAGCACTCTACCAAGGACAACATAGTAAGACTCTAAAGAAAAACAACTTCCAGAAAAAATAATATCAACATCAAAAGAATAATTTAGCTTTAGCTTTCAGTCTATAAATAGCATTAGAAAAAATCTCTTCTTGTGTATTTGTCAGTAATTAAGTCATACCTTGACTTATCTTTGTCAAATCAGTGTAGAAAGTCAAAGAAGAATGGGGCAAACTATTTTTAATTAACCAGATATACACAATGCCTAATAGTTTATAATAACACTAATAAACAATGAGAGAATATTGTTAATATTAATATACAATAAGAATATTATTTTATAACTCCTCACTTGACTGATTTATTTTTCTAAATTAATATTCAGTTTAGTAAGCTGATGAGTTTAAAACATGGTTTTCAATCTAAAACTCTGCACTGCAGGGTTTGTTCCAAAGTGGATTCCAACATAACAATAGCGAGGCTAGGCTTGGCACCTGTGGCTCAGTGGGCTAAGGCACCAGCCATGTACACCTGTGCTGGCGGGTTCGAATCCAGCCCGGCCCCCCAAACAACAATGACGGCTGCAACCAAAAAATGGCTGGGCGTTTTGGTGGGTGCCTGTAGTCCTAGCTACTTGGGAGGTGAAGGCAAGAGACTCGCTTGAGCCCAGGAGTTGGAGGTTGCTGTGAGCTGTGATGCCACGGCACTCTACCCAGGGCAACAGCTTGAGGCTCTGCCTCAAAAAAAAAAAAAAAAAAAAAAAAAAAACAATAGCAAGGCTAGTGATCATACTGATAAAATTAAAAACAAAACAAAACATTTATTGTGTACCTGTGGTCCAAGAACTATTTCATATACTTTGCATGTATCAGATATTGAATCCTGTAACAAAGGTATAAAGTCAGAATTCTCCATTCTGTGAATGAGGAGATTAAAGCACAGGGAGATGAGGAAGCTTTCTCAAAGTCACTCAGTAAATGAGATACAATTTGAACCCAAGAAACCTGCAATTTGAATCAATAGGCACACCAACTTTCAAGATAGTCATGAGAAGTTTGTGGGTTATTTTTCAATTCTGAATGTTTTTTTTTGTTTTAAATTGAATCATAACTGTGTGTATTAATGCATTTATGGGGTACAATGTGCTGATTTTATATACAATTTGAAATGCTTACATCAAACTGGTCAACTTATCCTTCCCCTCACTTACTTAATTGTTGGGTTAAGACATTTGTACTATACTCTTAACAGATTTGACACATACCCTTGTAATATGCACCATAGGTGAGGTCCCACTGATTACTCTCCCACCACCCAGCCTTCCCTCTCCCCTCCCCTCACCCTCCTCTTCCCTCCTTCACTCTGGGCCATAGTTGTGTTTTATCATTCATATGAAAGTGTGGGTGATTATATATTGGTTTCATAATAGTACTGAGTACATTGGATACTTTTTTTTCCATTCTTGAGATATTTTACTAAGAAGAATATATTCGAGTTTCACCCAGGTAAACATAAAAGAGGTAAAGTCTCCATGTTTTGATGGCTGCATAGTATTCCATGATGTACATATGCCACAATTTGTTAATCCATTCATGGATTGATTGGCACTTGTGCATCTTCTATGACTTGGAAATTATGAATTGGGCTACAATAAACATTCTGGTGGCAAATATGTTTGCTGTAAAGTGATTTTTGGTCATCTGAATATATACCTAGTAGAGGAAATGCAGGATCGAACAGCAGGCCTACTTTTAGTTCACTAAGTGTTTTAAAAATTTCTTTCTAAAAGGAACATATTAGCTTGCATTCCCACCAGCAGTGCAGAAGTGTTCCCTTTTCTCCACATCCACTCCAACATCTTGGGTTTGGGGATTTTGTTCATGTGGGCTAATCTTATAGAAG
The DNA here is from genome assembly GCA_963574655.1 of Perodicticus potto. Taxonomy (NCBI): domain Eukaryota; kingdom Metazoa; phylum Chordata; class Mammalia; order Primates; family Lorisidae; genus Perodicticus; species Perodicticus potto. Next base: position 33,090 of record CAUYRH010009329.1, on the reverse strand, counting down.
TTAGATAATGTCTCCAAGTGGTTTTGATTTGCATTTCTCTGATGATTAAAGATGATGAGCATTTTTTCAGGTGTTCGTAGGCTGTGTGCCTATCTTCTTCAGAGAAGCTTCTGTTCAAGTCTCTTGCCCACAATAAAATGGGATCACTTGTTCTTTTCTTGTTAATTAGTTTGAGTTCTCTGTGCATTCTAATTATCAAACCATTGTCAGAAACATAATCTGCAAATATCCTCTCCCATTCTGAGGGCTGTCTGTTTGCTTTACTTACTGTGTTCTTGGCTGTGCAGAAGCTTTTTAGTTCAATGAGATCCCAGTAATATATTTTTGGTGTTGCTTCAATTGCCAGGGGTGTCCTCCTCATAAAATATTCTCCCAGGCCAATTTCTTCAAATATTTTCCCTGCACTCTCTCCAAGTATCTTTATAGTTTCAAGTCTTAGTTTTAAATCTTTTATCCAGTGAGAACCAATTTTTGTTAATGGTGAAAGATTTGGGTCCAGTTACAGTCTTCTACAAGTCACCAGCCAGTTCACCCAGCACCATTTTTTAAATAGGGAATCTTACTCCAATTCATGTTTTATAGGCATTGCACATTTATCTATTTTAGATGAAATTTCATTCAAAATGAATGTTGGTTTGGATTTTTTTTACTTTCATCAAAATTATTTTAGTTCAAAGTGGCAACACTAATTGACAGTCAATTAAAACCAGACATCTACAGACATCCTATGAAAGATTACTTCTCTCTCATCTCAGTTGGTAGAGATGTTAAAACAAGAAAACCTAGTTCTCTTGATTTCTTTCCGACATGTTTCTGAATTTCCATCTATACCCCTTAATATAATAGCATATCAGAATTTCTTTCACATGATGTTTTATATTGTTCACTGCACTCTCTAACCTTAGCACATTTGAAATATCGAGAGCTAATGCTTTAAAGACTTGCAAACTTTTAAAGTGGCTTATATGCTCAAAAATATGAAACAAGGTAAAACCCACTTTTTATCCAGTCAGCACATCCTTTGGTAACATATTCTGTTTCTTCCATCTAATTTTAAGGTGCCCAGTTGCAATGGTGTATAACAACCTGATAAGGTTTCATTGCAAAAATCAGTCACAGGGTAGGTCAATCTGAACAAGATAATGTTCACATAAATCCGACCTGGTTCAAAATTTTTACTGCAGACATGAAAACGCTAGAGTTGGAGTAGAAATGAAAGAGCTATAGAAAAATGTAGCACATTGATAATCTTTCATTTCTGCCCTGGAAAGACTTGAAACGTTGAAGTCAGGATATAGAATATGATCAAACATCTCTGCTTGTATGGGACTAAATTGATAAGAGCCATGGAAACCTAAATCTAAATTATAAAGCACATTTACAAAGTCCTATCAAACTCAATTGTTACCTTTAGGTGCTTTAACAGAAAGTCTGAACACTGAATAATGGAAAAATAAATACTTCATGAAGGAATGAATATATGGTTGCACCAAACCATACTTTACCTTTTATGATACTGTCTCTCTCATCTATAAAATCCACATGAAGCCAAGACTTGCAACAAAGAGAAAGTCATACTCAGACTTGCATACTCAGAGAAAGTCGGGTGAAAGAGAAAGGGGCTGTATTGCGCAAAGAAACAAAAATCCTACCTGTTTTAAATATTAATGAATTATTTCAAAATATGAATAAAATGTCATATGTGTTGCAAGATTATTTGTTTGCAATGGGAAATCATCATAACGCCCACAGGTTATTCACTAATCAACAGTGGTAAAGCAAAAAGTCCAAAATGGTGACATTTTTGACATGTAAGCAATTTAGTTCATTTCAAATGGTCATTTGGTGGCTTAAACAAAATTGGAGACATAAATTCAAAACAGAATGGCCAATGTGCATAGCTATTTTAAGTTTAAATGACTGAGAAAGATTATGCAGTGTAGAAAAACATTCAAATGTTTACGTGTTAAGAAGTTGGAAATTCTATCACAGATAGATAAGAACTGAACAGCAAAAGAACATAATCTCCTAATTTCATGCACTTAAAATTTCATGTCTGCTAATATTTGAAGAACACTGAAAATGCTGGAAATAGTTCACAATAACTGTTTTAAATTGTAAGTGTGGAATGAAAATTTATGCATATGTAATGTGTTCATTGCTCAAACCTCCCCCACCCAGAGTACCTAGATAGTGAAGGGAAACACTTTCCACATCTGTTTGTCATGGCAGCATATCATCATATTTTCATGTTATGCTTTTTATACGAATAAATGGATCAATTGGCAAATGTGCACAAGCTTTCTCCAAATGTCCTATCTGTTATGATTTTACTTAAATAGTTACAATTAACACCTGATCACTATGTCCTTTAATAAGCAACTTACTATACAAGTTAAAGAATCAACATTTGTTGTCCTTAAATACAACAGGAATAGTACTTTAATAAAGAAAATGAAGGGAATGAGGTGAGAATATGTATGAAGCTTGAAGAGATACCCCTTCTAGAGCTGCTAAAGAAGTGGTCACTGCCACAACCCATTTTTGACCTTCATTTGAGCTGTAGAAGAAGAATTATTCTCTATTTTGAAAAAAGAAAAAAATATATTTAACCTAATCCTGAGTGGCAAAGTTTTCAGGAACTGACATACAGAAGAACAGGCTTGAACAGTGCTGTTCAATGACTTCCATGGGCCAGTGAAGGCCCAGTCCATGGTGAGACATGGAGCATGAGGCAGAAGAAAAACCAACTACATACTCGGGAAGCATTTTTAGTTCAACTGATGTATTTTTCATAACAAGACTTCCTTAGTGAAGGAAATATGCTGGGGGGATTTACATTCTGGTACAAGCTCATGATCTCATTCTCAGCTGGTAATAAACATTCCATGGACTAGTTACTATGTATAACATTGAGCTAGAACAGTTACCAACAAAACTAACGTCTATGGGTCAAATCTGAGCCACTCCCTGTGTTTGCACATAAAGTCTTATTAGAAGACAGTCATATCATCTGTTTGCTTATTGTCTATGGCTGCTTTTCCACAACAAAGTAGAATTGAGTACTTGCAGCAAGGGACCATCTGGTCCATAGAGCCTAAAATCTGGCCCTTTGCACAGAAGTTTACTGACCTCTGAGCTGGAGGACAAATTCTATCTTGCAAGTTTTTGAAAAGAGAAGTTGAAAATCAGAGGTAATAATCAAAAAAGATATACAAAGCAATAATCCAAAAAGATACACAAATAATAAAATGTTTTCCAATGGTAAAGCACATGCTATTCATAGTGTGACCTTCTGAGAGATAGGCAGGTGGACTTTGTGAATCCTAACCATGTAATCTGTTATGCAATTTGAGAAGAACTGCTTATTCTAACCGGACTTACTCCTTTAGATGTAAAGAGTAATTAAATATTCCTAGGACAAACATGATGGTTGTCTGGATTTTAACCTGAATAGTATTCCATCTAGATAGCTACCAATCAAGAATTTTCCATTCTCTTTTTCTAGGGTGATGAATAAATTCTACATCTGGATGGTATTTTTCCTGCCTTTTTTAGAAAGGCAGAACATCTTCCAAAATTAACCTTGAGGGACCTTTGTATAAACAATTAAAAAGAGTTATGTCTTTGATGTACAAAATTATATTTTAGGAAAGGTAAATTTACAAAGACATCAATTAAAAAGAACAAATTAAAAAAATTTCCATTAACTTGTTATGTTTATTTGCATTTTAAGACATTTTTACTTCTCTCAAATCATATTGCAATATGTGGTTCTTTCTCTCTATTCTACACCTAAAAGGAACAGGATGTCATGAGAAAATTTTATTAAAAATTATATTGAATTTTAAAAAGGAATAATGTATGTACGTAAATATCTACTTGTATATATGTATGTATGTAGGAAAAGAAAAAGACTTAGCCAAGATTAAGTGGAGAAGAAATTTTGATAGAACTTATCAGATGCAGAATATGTTGAACATGTTAAATGAGCATCCATTTATATGTAGCATCTGCTGAGTGTTCAAAACAGTTTGATTATATTTATAGAAGTGACTTTTAAAATAGGTAAGCCAGTGTAAATCACTAATTGTTGTTATAAAATGAAGATGTATTGACAGACTGAAGAGTTTTTCTTTCAAATCACCAGAACAGTGTCCAGAGATTGGTATGACTCAGAGATCAATATTAAAAACAGAAATGTCCTACTTCGTTTTTCACCTACTTTCTAATATCAGGGGTTCTTAGTCTATTAGGAGCAAAGATCTTTTTGAGCTTATGCAACATGGGTCAAAGGACAAGAAGCAATGCCCCTCCAGGGAACTGCAGGTAATGTAAATATTGCCACGTGCACTGCTTCACCTTTGACCACGCTCTTCCCCAGAGGGTTGGACAGGTAAATATAATGAATATCAACAAAGTTACTCTAGCAAAGAGAGCTTTTTGAAGCTTGAGGCATCTGCAGGATGGAGACCGTATTGGAACAGAGTCATAGTCATTTTTGCTTGGAAGGGATTCATTCTATATTCTGAGCAAAAGAAATAATTTGAAAAATAGTGGAATAGTATGAATATATCTTAAACACACACACACAAAGACACACCCACATATCTGAAAAGGTATAATCCAAAGTGTGAACGGTTACAATTCATGGAGGACATTTTCAGTAGATATTTTCACTACTATTAGATTTTTGCTTTTTGCAAAAACTAATGAGTTTAAAAGCAAACTAATTCCCCCTTTCCTTCACAGTATTTAAGAAATAAAAGTCAGATTTTTCTGGCAAAAAAAAAGCAAACTAACTAAAATCACTATGAGTAAAGCTTAGACCATTGAAAGGAAAAAAAGAGGGATTTGTTCAACAATTTTAATGTGGCATGACCTTTGAGACTTATTCGCAATCCCCAGTACTTTATTTTACCTAATCATCAGTTTAGTCTCCAATACTCAAGATTGGAAAGACAGATAACATATTGGTCTAGATGTAAGCAGTAATTAGCTGATGACTTCATCTAAATTTCACTTAGAATTAGTTTTCTTGTTAGATTATTCATTTTGATAGCACAGTACTAAAAAAGTTAATGATATTTTACATATTAAGAATTCTTGAGAGAATGAAATAGATTAGTATATAAAATATTTATGCAAGCAAATATAAAAACACCACCTTCACTTTTCATTTTCATCAGAGGGTCTGTCCCTGAGCATACATGAGTGATTTTACAGATTTCTTGGTAAACAGATAAGATAATTGCTGGTTCTCATGTGAAAACAGAAGGAGAAACCTGTGCAGCCAGCAGTGGCTCAGCCCTTGCCCATTTCCAGCAAAATCTCTGGCACTAAAATGGAGCGAGAACTTGACCTTCAATCTGCTGAAGGTGGCTTGAAATCTCAGCATGGCTAAGAATTCTGCTGAGTTCCTTATACTGATTATTTATAATTAGATATTATTTAGAAAATTTGCTACATAGCTTTATAAGAAGATTGGTAAAAATAGTCATCAAGCCATGTGCTTAGGTACCTAGGAACCAAGGTTCCACACAGACCCTGGACAGGGAGGGAAGGGCGAGGTTACAGGGCATCACAAAAGCTGGCCATATGTAAACCTGCGTACATGGCCCCAAAAGGATCTTGCCTTGGCCACATTCAAAAAAAGCTTTTCTCTATACAAATATGAATTTCCTCATCAAATACTGTACAGATGCAGTTGAATTCATCCTTACTCACTGATGAAACATAACAGAAAGAATAAGGGCTTGTGGGAAATTGTTTTTAATTAAGAGAGTTTTCCTGACTTTAAGGAGCTCACAATTTGGAAGAGAATAGAAAATAGCAATCTACATATATATATACACACACATATATTTAAAATGTAGGGCACAATTGGTTAAGGACCAAAGACTAAGCTAGTACAAGTGGAGAATCATATAGATTCAAAAACAGAAGCAGCTATAGTATAGAGAATTATGTACTTAACTTAATAAGAGGTTTTGCATTACAGCTCTGATTCTTTAAACTCTGTAATGTCAGTTTTCTTATCTGCAAAACTATGGTCTACTTCTAAAGGTTGTTTTGAGGATTAAAGGATATAATATACATAGTAAAATGTTTGGAAACATTTTTTTAAAAAACCTTGCAGATATAAAATTATTTCTTCAAATAGAAAATTCAAGAAATATTTTATTACAAAAGACAGGATTTGATACTAGCACAAAAACAGAGACATAGACCTATGGATCAGAAGAGAAAACTCAGAGATGAAATCATCCTCATGTTCTCATCTGATTTTTAACCAAACAGACAAAAGCATACACTGGGGAAAAGAACCCTATTCAACAAATGGTACTGGGAAACCTGGATAGCCACATATAAAAGACTGAAACAGGATCCGCACCTTTCAACCATGAACAAAAATTAACTCATAGTGGATGAAAGACTTAAACCTAAGGCACGAAACTATAAGACTCCTAGAAGAAAATGTTGGAAAAACTGATATTGACATTAGCCTAGGCAAACAATGCATGAAGAAGACTCAAAAAAGCAATCACAACAACAAAAATAAATAAAAGGGAACTAATCAAACTAAAAAGCTTCTGCACAGCCAAGGAAACAATCAATAGAGCAAATTCACAATCTACATAGAAGGAAAGAAAATGTGTCCATGCTATGCACCTGATAAAGGGCTGATAACAAAAATCTACAAAGAACTGGATAGCACCTGTGGTTCAAGGAGTAGGATGCTGGCCCCATATACTAGGGAGGTGGGTTCAAGCCCAGCCCTGGCCAAAACTGAAAAAAAAGTAATAATAATAATCTACAAAGAACTCAAAGCAAAAGCAAGAAAAAATCAACAAACTCATTAAAAAGTGCATGAAAGACTTAAACAAAAGCCTTTCAAAAGAATATGGACTAATGTCCAACAAACTCATTAAAAAATACTCAACATCTCTAATCACTAAGGAAATGAAAATTAAAACCACAATGAGAACCACCTGACTCCAATAAGAATGGCTTATATTAAAAGTCCCCCATACAACAGACGCTGGTGTGGATGTGGAGAGAAAGGAATCCTATGCACTCTTTTGGGGACTGCAAACTAATGCAAACTCTATGGAAAATTGTATGCAGATCCCTTAAAAAATATAAAAATACACATATCATTTCATCCAGCAATCTCACTGCTGTGTATATACCTGAAGGAATAAAGGTCATTTTATAAAAAGAATAGCTGCACTCAAATGTTTATAGCAACACAATTTAATATAGCAAAGATATGGAAACACAAGTGCCACTAAAACATGACTGGATTAATAAAATGTGGTATAGGCATACTACAGAGTATTACTCAGCCATAAAAAAATATGGCCATCTAGTATCTTTTTGAACAACCTGGAGGGAACTGGAAACCATTCTTCTAAGTGAAACATCACAAAGAATGGAGAAACAAACACCACATTGGAACTAATCAACCAACAATTAAGTGTTTTTATATTCAATAAAAATCAACTTGGGAGGAGGGCAGATCAAGATGGCAAACAAGAAGGATCATTCAGCTGAGCTCTCCTAGAACAACTGGGGAAAAAGAGAGAACCCAGCCATACCTGGCGTAGGGACCTTACGCAGAGTCATAGCTCAGGGAACACAGTAAGGAGGTTGCGAGCTGGATACAGTATGATCTGGAGCACTGCAAATCTGATGAATTAGGCCAGTGATTGTGACTAGCTGGGTTCGGCTAGCCACCCACAGATGCCCAGGATGGGAGGAAGCCTTTCTGGAGTTTTCAGTTAGAAGGTGTGAGTTCAGTAGAAAGTTTGGAAGATTGGACTGACTCAAATATTATACGGCAACCAGATTTGAACCAGTTGGAGTGGATTTGGTGGCTGGCAGGAAAGTCATACTGAGAGGGCCTCAGCATCCAGGGGCCTGCCTTTGGGTAAAGGTTGTGAGAAGATCACAATTCCCTTCACAGTAGCATAAAAAAAAAAAAATGAAATACCTAGGAATGTACATAACAAAAGAGGTGCAGGATCTCTACAAAAAAAATTATGAAACCCTAACAAAAGAAATAGCAGAAAATATTAATAAATGGGAGAACATACCATGCTCATGGCTAGGAAGGATCAACATTGTCAAAATGCCTATACTACCCAAAGCAATCTACAGATTTAATGCAATCCCCATTAAAATACTATCATCATACTTTCAAGACTTTGAAAAAATAATTATTCATTTTGTATGAAACCAGAAGAAACCTCACATAGCCAAGGCAATTCTTAGTAATAAAAATAAAGCTAGGGGTATCGCCCTACCAGACTTTTGGCTTTGCTACAAGGCATAGTGATCAAAACAGCATGGTATTGGCACAAAAATAGAGACATTGACATTTGGAACCGAATAGAAAACCATGAGATGAAATAACATCTTACAGCCACCTGATCTTTGATAAACCAAACAAGAACATACACTGGGGAAAAGAATCCCTATTCAATTAATGGTGCAGAGAGAACTGGATAACCACATATAAAAGATTCATCACTTACAAAAATTGATTCAAGATGAGTAAAAGATTTAAATCTAAGCCATGAAACAATAAAAATCTTCAAGGAAAGAATATGGAAAACACTTGAAGATATCAATGTGAGGAAAGATTTTATGAGGAAGCCTTCCATGACATTTGCAATAACAACAAAAATAAATAAAGGTAACTTAATTAAACTCAGAAGTTTTTTTACAGCTACGGAAACAACAACCAAAGCAAACAGACAATTTTCAGAATGGGAAACGATATTTGTGTACTATGAATCAGACAAAAGCTTGATAATTAGGATCTATAGAAAACTCAAATTAATCAACAAAAGACCCAATAATACCATATATCACTGAGCAAGCAACATGAATAGAACCTTCTCTAAATAAGACAGACAAAGGGCTAACAAACACATAAAAAATTCTCCTCATCCCTAATCATCAGAGAAATGCAAATCAAAACCGCCCTGAGATAACACCTAACTCCAGTGAGAATGGCTCACATAATAAAGTCTCAAAGCTGCAGATCCTGGCGCGGCTGTGGAGAGAAGGGAACGCTTTTACACTGCTGGTGGGAACTGTATACAGCTTTGTTGAAAGGAATTATGGAGACTCCTCAAAGAACTCAAATTACACCTCCCATTTGAACCTGTAATCCCATTACTAGGCATCTACCAAGAACACAGAAAGTCCTTTGATTATAAGTACATTTGTACTAGACTGTTTATCGTAGCTCAATTTACAATCGCCAAAATGTGGAATCAGCCTAAACGCCTACCAACATAGGAATGGATTAACAAGCCATGTTTACTATGGAATAATATTCAGCCACTAAAATAGATGGAGACTTTATATCTTTTGTATTAACCTGAATGGAGGTAGAACACATTCTTCTTAGTGAAGCATCACATAATGGAGAAGCAAGAATCCAGTGTATTCTCATACAAAGGCAGAAGATGACCTAATACTAGGAGGGGTAGAAGGGATGAGCAAGTGGGGAGAAGGGAGGAAGGAAGAGAATGGGGGGGGTCACCGTGTATGGCACACCTCTTAGGGGCAGGACACACTTATATGAGGGAATTTATCTAACAAATGCAATCAGTATAACCTAATTCTTTGTACCCTCAAAAAAACCCAAACAACAAATAAATAAATAATCAAATCGGGTTGTATAAATTCATACCTTCTGGGTACAACGTACATTGTCTGGGGGAAGGTCACACTTACATGTATAACTTTGACTCAGTTGGTACAAAAAGTATGTAAACAAAGCATGTGCATTCCCTAATATTCTGCGGAAAAAAAAGACAGCATTTAAGCTACATGACAGGGCATGGGCTACAGAGAGTAAGAAAGGAATAGTACTCTAGGGGAGATAAGTTTAAGACTGAGGCAGACAGAAGACAGATCACCACAGAAGCTTGCAGACTAGAGGATATTTTTATTATATTCTTATTAACACGCTAATAGAATATGTGAAGTCTATTGTTATACATGAACCTGGAATGTTAAGAAAATAATGTAGCAACCATGAATGCCAGGCAAAAGAGTTGAGACTTTACTTGGTAAAATATAGAATTCACTGAAAGTGTTAGGGTGGTTATTTATTGTATGATCAGAGATATATTAGTGAAATACTAAAAGTTTGTATGACATAGAGGAATGGGAAAAATGTAGAGATGACACAATTTCTTAATAAATTATTGAAAACTGTTTAGGTAAAAAAATTGATGAGAATAAAATTCATATAACCTTTAGTTGGGAAATTTCATTTCTAGGTTCTAATATACACAAATTTTGCTATATTTACATGAAAATGTATGTAAAGAGAAATTATCTGACTTTAAAAAGAGAAATGTTGTTTTAAAAAATAAAAAATTACCTATTTTTGAGGAAATGTAAAATAAATTACACTGCATCCATGCCATGCAAAGTTATTTAGCAATTAGAAGGCAGAAGTAAGCTTATGTGAAGTACCATGGAAATATTTCTATTGTCTTCATGTTTCTTCTATTCTGGTAATGGGGAACAATTATATAGATAAGCTGAATATTTATTAATATAATGATTATTCAGAGAATTAAAACAGAGTGATATGATAAGGAATAATTTACCCTATATTTTCATTTTCTATCACCACAAATTTAGCCACTCAAAACAGTACAAACATCTAATCTTATAGCTCCCATGGGGCAGAAACCCAAGAACAGATTTTCTGGATCTTACATCTAGGTCTCATAAGGCCGCAGTCAAGGTGTTGGTCAAGCTGATTCTCTTGTGCCCCTAAGCTTTGTTGAAGTGGAATTGACAAATAAAACTTGTAGATAAAGAAAGGCTTCAAGAAGGCTGACTGGAGGCTTCTGACACTAGCTTCCCCTCCAGAGAAGAAGCAAAAGAGCAAGTAGATAATCACACTTTGAACAGAATATCTAAAAGAGAACCTTGGAGTTCAACAGAGAAGTGATAGACAAGACTCAAAGCATGGAAGAAGAGGGAAGTGAGGTTGCCTGCTCAGTCAGGATCAACAGGAAGTCCTGGAGGAGGTTTCCTAGTGCAGGGAAAGAGTAAGTGAGAGATCCCCAGCAGTCTGCATTCCCACAACAGATTCCTGCCATCCTAGCCAGGGAGAGCCCTTCTGCCCTCACAGGCCCTGAGGTTAGCGTAGGGAGCTGCTGGTAGGCCATACCATGACACTGATCCTGAAAGGGAGCTTGTGCTGGGACCCATATACCCCAAGTCCTAAGCAGCTGCAGCATGGCACCATTTTGAGGACCCAGGTCCCACTAAACTGCATCCCACCCTGGGGCCCAAAAGCCCCTGTATCTCCACATCCCTACATCCTTACTAACATCCTGCCATATTCACCTACAGTTGGAATCAGTAGAGTAGTAGGATCCCCAGCACTCTAAGGCATACATTTCCTCTCTGCTCGAAAAAGGGCAGTGCAGTGCACCAGAAAGGCTGTGCCTGCGACAAAGAGAGTCAAAGCATGTCCTCCCTGGACCTGAAAACCACCTGCCTGTGGCTGCCACCACTGACAAAAACCCAGTCCCCATCAGCATTGGGGTCACAGTGCACTTGCACACACAATGAGGATAGGATTTCCCTGCCCAGAATTGTCATTGCTGCTGCCATAAATGCTGCTGCCATCAAGAACCTGAGTGTGCCAAAACCAGAAATGTCGGCATGGATATGGAGAAAGGGAACATTTCTACACTGCTGGTGGGAATACAAACTAATATGTTCCTTTTGGAAAGATGTTTGGATAACACTTAGAGATCTAAAAGTAGACCTGCCATTCGATCCTACAATTCCTCTACTAGGTATATATCCAGAAGAACAAAAATCACATTATAACAAAGATATCTATACCAGAATGTTTATTGCAGACCAATTCATAATTTCTAAGTCATGGAAGAAGCCCAAGTGCCCACTGACCCATGAATGGATCAATAAATTGTGTTATATGCACACTATGGAATATTATGTAGCCTTAAAGAAAGATGGAGACTTTACCTCTTACATGTTTACATGGATGGAGCTGTAACATACTCTCCTTAGCAAAGTATCTCAAGAATGGAAGAAAAAGTATCCAATGTACTCAGCCCTACTATGAAACCAAGTTATAGCTTTCATAACTCAATTATAGCACAAGAAGAAAGGAAAAGGGGAGAAGGAGGATGGCTGGAGGGTGGGTAATTGTTGGGACCACACCTACGGTGCAACTTATAAGGGTACATGTGAAATTTACTAGATGTAGAATATAAATGTCTTAACACAATAACTAAGAAAATGCCATGAAGGCTATGCTAACCAAATGATGAAAACATTTCAAATTGTATATAAAACCAGCACATTGTACCCCATGATTGCATTAATGTACACAGCTATGATTTAATAAAAAAAAAAAAAGAGGGAAGAAAGAAAGAAAGAACCTGAGTGTGTGTTCCCCAAAGCCTGTGAGCCACCTGCCTGCAATTGCTGCCACTAACAGCCCCAGTCCCCTTGGCAGCAGGGCTCCAGCACGCTTGCATGCACCCAGAGGACAGGATTTCCCTATTCACCACCACTGATGCTGCCACCCAAACACTAGAGCCTGAGATTACTGTACCTTGTCCACCAAAGCCTGTGTGCATGAATACCATCAGGGTCCTGAGCCTGACATCACTCCTCCCAGTGCCCAAACATGTCATTTTGCAGCTTAGGGATGGCCACATCCCTTCAACAACTGTTGTTATCTGCACACTACCTAATCCCACAGAGAAATGAGAATAGACCTAACCAGCCTGCCACTAACATCACAGATAGTAGCCACCCGCACATACCATCTGGAGATCTAAGGACTAGCCCACTCACCTCATCATATTTGCTGCTAACACAAGCACTTGCCACCTGCGAGCCCCACAGTAATTCTGCCACTATTATGGTCATTTTCCAAATCACACACACAGTCTAGGGGCTCAAGAACTCTCCTATCCACACATTCCACCACTGTGACAATCAGCATCTGAGCAAGGCACATAGAGGCTCAAGAATCAGGTTGCTAGACCAGCTAATACCCACACACATGCCTTCTGAGGGCCCCAAAAAAGGTACACTTAGCCACTACTGCCACCAGCCCAAGGACTAGCCAACCTAACATCCATGTCTCCAGCTACATCTCATCAGAGTCTCCACTAACAACCACAGCCTAGGTTAGTGAGGAAGTTACAGACACTACTTATGCTGTTTACAGCCAAAGAAATTATATTAAGACTACACTACCACAAGCACTAAAATGCCCCACCCAACCAATGTTATAGATATATGCTTAGAAAAAAGTCTTCCACTATGAAAGACAATTGGAAGAAGCTACTATTATACTGGATGTGCTAATATCAACCTAAGGACACAAAAAAAATGGAAAAAAAAAGAAAATATAACATATTCAAATAAACATACTAATATTCTTCAAAGTCATACTAATATTTCTTCCTATGACACATTCAAAGGAACATACTAATATTCTTCAGCAATAGATTACAATAAAGAAAGAAATTTTTAAAGTTCCAGAAAAATAATTCAAAATAATGATATAAAATTAGCTTAGTGAGATATAGGAGAACAGAAAAATATAGGTAGAATGAACAATATTTGAGAGCACAACAAAGTGACTATTATCCACAATAAACTAGGATATACTATAACATAACTAAAAGAGTAGAATTGAAATGCTCCTAAAACAAAGAAATAATAAATGCCTGAAGTTATGGATTTCCCAATTGTCCTAATTCATGTCATATGCATACATTAAAACATTGCATGTGTCCTATAAAGATATCCAACTATCATGTACCATAATAATTAATAATAAAAAATAAAAATAACACAGACATTAGACAATGATTCAGGGGATAAATGAGAAATTCGCCAAAGAGGTAGGTGGTGGATTCAAAACTGGCCCTTGCCGACCTGCAACAAAAAAGTAGCCAGATGTTGTGGCGGGTGCCTGTAGTCCCAGCTACTCGGGAGGCTGAGGCAAGAGAATCACCTGAACCCAAGAGCTGGAGGTTGCTGTGAACTGTAATGCCACACTACTCTACTGAGTGTGACAAAGTGAGACTCTGTCCCCAAAAAAGTAAATAAATAAATAAAGTCTTTTTAAATGACCCAGTTAGATGAAAATAAAAAATAAAATAAATAATAAAGTATGAACAAAGCCTACATGACTTATAGACATATGAAGTGATAAAATATTCAAATTTAGGGTGTCCCAGAAAGTGAAGAGAAGCTAAAAAGCATAAAAAATCCATTTAATGAAATAATAGCTAACAGTCTTCAAAGTCTAGTAATAGCTTTAAACAATGAGAGACATGAATCTCAGAGAATCCTAAATAGATACAAGATAAAGGACTTCTCCATAGCATGTTATAGTAAATTTTCAGAAGTCAAAGATGAAAAGAGGGTTCTAAAAACAGCAAGAGAAAAGCAACTACTCACTTACCAGGCAACTGCTATCAAACAAACAGATTTCTCAGAATGAACCTTATAGGCTAGGAGGGGATAATATATTCAAAATGCTGTGAGGGAAAAATGTCAACCAAAAATAGTATACTCAGGAAAGCTATCCTATATAAATAAAGGAGAAATGAAGCTTTTCACAGAAAAGCAAAAACTGTAGAAATTTACTATTAGACAAGCCCTACTTATTCCAAAAAACTGAAAAGAGAATTTTCCCTAACTTATTCTACAAGCCTATAATTACCCTGACATCAAAACCAGTAAAGGAATCAATGAAAGCTATAAGCCTGTATCCCTGATGAACACTGATGCAAAAATTCTCAACAAAATACTAGCAAACAAAATCCAACAGCACTTAAAAAAGATAATACAATATGATCAAGTGGGGTATCTCCTAGAGATGAAAGTATGGTTCAATGTACAAAAATCAAATAACATGATACATCACATCAAGAGAGTAAAGGGCAAAAGTCATATGATTCTCTCAATAGATGCAGAAAAAAGAAATTGATAAAATGTAACATCCCTAGATGATGAAAATCTCTCAACAAACCAATCAATAGAAGGAGCATAACATCAACATAACAGCCATGCATGACACACCCACAGCTAATATTATACTGAATGGGTAAAGCCGAACATCTTTTCTCTGAGAACTGTAACTAAATAAGGATGCCCACTTTACAATTCTTGTTCAATGTAGAACTTGAAGTCCTGGCCAGAGAAAGAAATAAAAGGCATACAAATTGGAAAAGAGAAAGTCAAATTGTCCTTCTCTGCAGATGACATGTTGTAATATTTAGAAAACTTAAAGACCCCACTAATAACTCTTAGAACTAATAAGCAAATTCAGTAAAGTTGCAGGATACAAAATCAACATATGAAAATTAGTAAAGTTTCCATGTACTAATAAGGAAATAGACAAAGAAGAAATTAAAAAGGCAACCCCATTTACAATATCTACCAAAACATCTAGGAATAAATTTAATCAAAGAGATGAAAGACCACCTCCACTATAAAACATTGATGAAAGAACTTAGAAAGAACACAAATGGAAAGATGTCCCATGCTCATGGGTTGGAATAATTCATATTGTTAAGATGACCATACTACCCAAAGCATTCTAAAGAATCAATAGAATCCTCCCTAAACACCAATGTCATTTTTCACAGAACTAGAAAAAAAAATCTTAATTGTTATGGAATAAAAAAAAAAAAAAAGCTTGAAGAGCCAAAGCAATCCAGAGAATAAAGAGCATAGGTGGAGGTGTCACACTATCTGACTTCAAAACATATTATAAGCCTTAGTAGTGATATAAAAACAGACACATAAATCAGTGATACAGAATAGACAACCCTAAACTAAATCCATGTATTTACAGTCCACTGGTTTTTTACAAAGGTGTCAAGAATATACACTGGGGAAAGGACACTCTCTTTCATAAGTGAAGTTAGAAAAGCTTGATATCCATAAGCTGAAGAATAAAATTTGACCTCTATCTCACACATATAAAAAAATCAACTTATAATGTATTTAAGACCTTTACATAAGACCCAAAAATATAAAACCACTGGAAGAAAACATAGAGAAAACACTATAGGACTTTGGTCTAAGCAAAAATTTTATGTCTAAGACCTCAAAAGTACAAACAACAAACACAAAAAAAACAGATAAATGGGTCTGTAATAAACTACAAATCTTCTGCACAGCAAACAGAACAATCAACAGAGTGAAGAAAAATCCTCTGGAATGGGAGAAAATATTTGCAAACTATTTATCTGACAAGGAATTATATTCAGAACATACCAGGAACTCAAGCAACTCAACAGAAAAAAGAAAGAGAAAATAATCTCATTAAATAGCAGGCAAGGACATGAATAGACATCTCTTAGAACAAGACATACAAAAGGCCAACAGGTATATGAAAATATGTTCAATATCATTAGTTATCAGGGAAATGCAAATCAAAATCACAAGGAGAAACCATCTTACTGTAGCCAAATGGCTACTACATATTATTTAAGAGAAAAACTAACAGAATAACAGGTGCTGGTGAACATGCAGAGAAAAGGAAATCCTATACATTGTAGGTGGATATGTAAATTAGTAAAGCCACTAGATAGGGATGTATGGAGAGGTCTCCAAAAACACAAAACAGAACTATTGTATGGTTTAGCAATCTCACCACTAGGTACTTTTCCGAAGGAAAGGAAGTATATCAAAGGTTTGCATCTTGGCTCGGCGCCTGTGGCTCAACGGGCTAAGGTGCCAGCCACATACACCTAAGCTGGCAGGTTCGAATCCAGCCCAGGCCTGCCAATCAACAATGACGGCTGCAACCAAAAAATGGCCGGGCATTGTGGCAGGCGCCTGTAGTCCCAACTACTTGGGAGGCAGAGGCAGGAGACTCGCTTGAGCCCAGGAATTGGAGGTTGCTGGGAGCTGTGATGCCACAGCACTCTATCCAGAGTGACAGCTTGAGGCTCTGTCTCAAAATAGAAAAAAAAAACAAAAGTTTGCATCTTCAGGTTTATTGCAGGACTATTTGCAATACCAAAGATACAAAATCAACCTAAAAGTCAATCAGTGGATGAATGGAAAAAGAAAACATAGTATGTATATATACATACAATGGAATTACTACTCAACCATGAAAAATATGAAATTCTATCATTTTGTGCAACAAAGATGAAACTAGAGGTCATTATGTCAGTGAAATAAGCCAGGCACAGAATGGCAAACATCATATGTTGTCACTTGGGTAGGAGTTAAAAAGTTGGTCTCATAGACGTAGGAAGTATGTGAGGGGGAAATAAAAGAGAGATTGATCAATGGTTTCAAACATACAGTTTGATAGAATGATTAAGTTCTAATGTCTGATAGGAGGGGAGGGTGGTTATAATAACTACACTATATTATATATTTCAAAATAGCTAGATGAGAAGACTAGATATAGAAATGATAAATTCTCAAGGTAATAGATACCCTAAATACCCCAATGTAGGAGGCACCTGTGAGAAATACCTTAGCATAAGGGATTGGGGAAGGGATTTAACATCATTTAACATCACTGGTCTCTCGTTAAGGAGCAGGAGAGCACCTAAGAGCAGGAGATGAGAATACGTACGTTATTGCATAGCAGTCTCCACACCTGTGGTGTATCACGTGTATAAATAGCCACGGGAGAAGCTAGTTGAGGCTGCTCCTACTAAGACTGACAGACGGCTGCTGAGAGATTGCTGCTGAGATGCTCACTCCTGCTAATATTGACTATGACTTCTAAGGTGCTTCAGCACCTGAGATCTGAATGGGACATACCCAGAGCGAAAATGTACAGTGGTCTGCGTCCTGACAGTTTAATGGGTTAGGACCATAGACATGGCACCCCGGGTCCTAACACCCCAACTTGATTATTACACATGCTATGCAAGTAACAAAATATTACATGTAGCCCATAAAAATATACAGATACTATATATCAATGATTTTTAAATTGTATATATTTAAGGAATAAAGCATGATATACTCACATATTGTGAAATGATTACCATGATCAAGTTAATTACTATACCTACCACCTCACATAATTACATTTTTTGTATGGTAAGAACACTTAAGAACTACTGTTAACATATTTAGAGTATACAATACATTCTCATTAACTATAGTCACAATGCAGGACTATCTTATCACTGAAATATTGTGCTTTTTGACCAATATCTCATTTCCCTCATCACTTAACTCCTAATAACCTCTTTCTTTGCTTTTGTGACTTCTACTTTTCTACATTCCACATATAAGTAAATTAATATTTATCTTTCTGTGACTGACACTTCACTTAGCATAATGTTTCCAGGTCTTCCATGTTGTCACAAATGTCAGGATCCCCTTCTTTTTAAAGGCTGAATAATTTGTCATTGTACATATTTAATACTCCGCCAATGGAGACTTAGGTTTTTTCTATATCTTGGCTATTGTGAATAATGCCACAATAACACAAGAATGCAGGTAGTATTAGGAGTTGGTAATATGTGTATATGCCCCCAAATTGAATTGCTAAGTCATACAGCAGTTCTAAATTTAATTTCTTTAGAAACCTTCGTCCTACTTTCCATTTGGTCATACCCATTTACATTCCCAGCAACATATAAGGGTTCCCTTTTCTCCTCACCCCCCTTCCTGACTAGACCTTGTTGTCTTTTGACTTTTTGATAACAGCCATCCCATCAGATGTGAGGCAGTATGTCACTAGGGTTTTCATTTTCATTCTTTGTAGAGTTCAGAGTTCTCCTCTAAGCTCACTAGACTGTTAGTAGAACTCATTTTCTTGTGACTGTATATCTGAGAAGGCCAGCTTCTCCCTGGCTATCAGCTAGAAGCAACCCTCAGATCTTAGAAACAGCCCACAGGTCTGTGCCATGTGGCTCCCTAGGCAGCTCCCAGTATCTTCCAGGTCAGTGAGAGTCCAATCTGATCGAGAGAAATTAGGAAATTCTCTTACCAATACAATGGACAAACCAGAGGGAGAATTAAAAAGTGTTATCAATTATTCATCTATGATTTAGTTTTAATGAAAGAATAACTGAGACAGTGATTGTTATAAACCTGTACTTGAAATATTAGGCGAAGTCTTGTATAACGTAACATATCATCGGACTGACAGCCCATCACCCTTGCCATATTCTATTGATGTCGAGCAAGTGGCGGGTTTCACTCACACTTAGGAAGAGGTGTTTATACATGTTGATGGCTGCGACTCACTAGGGATCTGACACACCGATCAAGAAAAGCCCCTTTGTAATTATTATATGCCATTTAGGCTGATATCTGAAAAAGGCAGAAAAGGGCAGCTGGACTGAACCCTACGATGCTCCATTCAGAGTCCCCTGAGGACTGATGGATAGTCTCGCTGATGGAAGTGCTGGTGGCTAAGAGCTCTCAGCTATTGGCTATCACTGAGAATTTTCTTTACTAGAAAGAGCTTTCTTACCCAAGATCATACCCCTTCAAAGAGTATCTTGCATTCAGTAACTATTAATAATAAAAAATAAATGCCTAACTTTCTTGTTCCAATTCCAGAGAACTCAGAGGGGCCAACCCAGTTTCACAGTTCCAGGTCCCCCAAGACCTTTGCTGAGGCTGAGGGGCAGCCCCGCATCTCTCTATGCCTAACCCTGCTTTCCTCTTTTGTACAACATTGACCCTGGTAGTACTCCTAATAAATGCCTTGCATCCTAATTTCAACTTCAGAGTCTGTTTCCTGGGAAACTAAAGAGCAGCTTTACCTATGGCATGATTAGGCTGATGAACATTCTAGGAAGAGGAGGAGACTACTAGCACTTAGGCTTTTCAAGTAGAAAGGATGAGAAAAAAAAATCAAGTTAGAATTTAATTGTACAGAAGAATGGCTCAAGTAAAAATCAAAAAAATTAGGCTAGGTGAGGGTGAGCCCTAGTTTAGGTAGACAGTATAAGCCAGGTTGTCAAAGTTTGACTTTTGAGTGTGATGGAAAAACATTTGATTTTACCTATAAATTAATGTTTTCAAAATCAATAAAAACTAATCCAAAGGCAAGTTAAGAGCACAAATATATATCTACCCAGAGGATAAAAACCTGGAAAAGGGAAATAGGGAAGTCTCTTTTGCCAATGCAATGGACAAACAAGAGGGAGAATTAAATATTTATTATCAATTATTCATCTATCATTTAGTTTTAATGAAAGAATAACTGAGGCAATGATTGTTATAAACCTGTACTTAAAAAATTCTTATTGATACCACCACATACTTTTAAATTGAGCTCTTTTGAACGAGCATAGCCTTTGTAAGCAATAAATACCAAGACTGCTGACCCACTAAATACGTCACAAGCACAGGAAATCCTGCTTATGGAGAACTTAAAATCTATGCTGTTCACTACTCTCAGGCTGTGCGATGTATGACTACAAAGAATGAGTCTTCTCTCTGTGATGCTCAAGATGAAGAAAGGTTTGCAATACAAGGACTGTATGGCTTTATCAACAATGGGTTCCATTCAAAAGCAGAAGAATCTGACAGAAAAGATGTTTGAGAAGTGGGATTTGAAGAATTTCATAAATTCCCCATTCTGTTCCTTTCCACGGAAAGACAATTCAAATAGCTTGCTTCTACCCTATATGACAAGATAGTATTGAGCTTTTAACCTTGACAGAGAGTGAAACTGAAATCTCATTGTGTAGGAGGCTTCCTGCTGAGCGCCACTAGCAACTTAAAATTCTTTCTCAAGTGGAAAGATGAAAGCTTTTGCAAATTCATCAAGAAAAGTCAAACATTAGATTTATGGGACTTAAAGATGAAATTGGGTTATTAATAAGATTCCAATAAATTCTCTACATGCACTACATATATTAAGATTTCAGTCATTCAAGTGATGCAAAAATGTAATTCAGATGAATGTTAATTACATTCAACCCATGCACCTAATGAACCACAAAAGTCTATAAACACACGGATGAGAAATACTTTACCTCATTTATTCATCAACTGAATTTTAGGGCTTCGTCAAAATGAGTTAATTATAAACACAGTTGGTCTTTATTAATGAAGCAAGGGAAAAAGGCAACCTATCTATAGTAATTTTTATAAGGTATTTTTGTAGATGTTTTCTTTATTGTTATGACAACCCTAGGAAGCGATAAAAGAAAATATTCCCACTTTACAGATGAGAAAATACGGTTAGTGGCATCCGATAGCCACACAGTCATAACCAATGTCACACAGTCAAGAAATGTCTAAGGCAGAGAGTTTGTGTATTTATATATTTCAGATAATGACAGAGAGAACCATTATTTTGCATTTTACATAAATAGGAAGCATTTTTAGTAATCCACACTAGCATTGCTACTAGTAGCAGTTCCCTTCCTTTGCAGTTCCACTGGCACCTTAA
The DNA here is from genome assembly GCA_963574655.1 of Perodicticus potto. NCBI lineage: Eukaryota > Metazoa > Chordata > Mammalia > Primates > Lorisidae > Perodicticus > Perodicticus potto. The sequence continues at coordinate 11,639 of CAUYRH010009329.1, read as the reverse complement.
ATACATCAGACGGAGAGCTAAAGGTTCCTATTAGACATCTTCAGAAAAAGTCAACCATTTAAAAAAAAATAGCCACTATGCTATCTGATTTCATCCCTTTGGTTAATAATAATTTACTCTCTCACTATCTCTTCTTTAATATCAGAAGTTTCCCTGAAATGGAGGATAAATGTAATTATCTGTGAAAGATATATGTGCTTAAATGTATACCACTAAGTAGGAAAAGGGATTAGCTGTAAACAGGCACAAGGGAACATTCAGGAGAAATAGAAATGTCTTAAAAGCTGGGTTTTGATCAAGATTGCACAACTCCACAAATTGACTAAAATCACTGAATTGTACTCTTACAATGTGAATTTCATGGTATATAAATTACTTTTCAATAAAGCTGTTAAAAAAGGAGCATAAGAAAGAATGGAAAAATGTATATTGCTTTCAAATATGAATGAATATGAATATATTAATACAAACAAATTAATCTGGATTTGAAGTAAAGAGGGATACAATGTCAGAATACCAAAATTCAAGACAACAGACACTTAGGACCTAAAGGAAGACCACAAAAGAGAAATATTAACACCAAGGGTTCTATTGCACTTTTCAAATTCCATCGCACCCTGGCAAAATGATAACTTGATCACAGCAAAATCTCCATTATATATTCCCATGAGGGAAAATAACATGGAGAGATGATGTGATTTATCAAGACAACAGAACTTGTCTCAGTGCTGTATTTTATGCTCAGCACTTAGACTATAAACCCTGCATTCCAAAGAAGGTGTATTTGTTATGTAGCGCCCTTGTGCTGTTCTGCTATTTCTAAATATTTATTCATTCAATAAACTTCTGTTACATGACTATCATATGCCAGATGTAAGTACTGTGATGCTCATGTATAATTCCATGAGGCAGAAATTGTACTGTAATTTTAGGGTAATGTGGGTCTCCCTAGACCTTACCAGCAGTTCTATTAGTCAAGGTTATCCAGAGAAACAGAATCAATAGGATATATTTAGATATATAGAAATGTAGAAAGAGATTTATTATGAGAAGCTGAGAAGTCCCACAATCTGCAGTCTGCAATCTGGACACCTGGAAAGCTGGTGGTGTCATTCTAGTCCAAAACGAAAGGCCTAAAAACCAGATGGCAATGTTCAAGGGCAAGAGACAATGGATATCAGCGCTCAATGAAGATAACAGATAAATTTGGCCTGTCTTCACCTTTCTGTTTTATTCAGTCTCTCAATGGATCAGATGATGGCTGCATATATTGGTGCGGGTGACCTTTTTTACTTAGGCCACCAATTCAAATACTAATCTCTTCTGAAAATATCTGCACAGATAATTTGGTATCTCCTAACCCATTCAAGTTGACACATAAAATTAACCATCACAGGAACAAAGAAGGCCATATAAATAACTTCAACCCCCAATTTTCATAATTTTGTTAGCACTTTCCTCATAGGATACCAAGTAGGAAGCACAGAACTCCTTTTCAAGATATTTGTGAGAGTCCCAAAGGTAATGTTCAAAGATGAGTTCTGAGATGCTGCTTTGTCATTTCCTATGGAGCAGCAAAGTCTCCAACAGATGTGAAAGATGTCTGGTGATAGCTGGTAAAATGGGTCAATACCTTTCATTCCTATGTGTAAGAAACCCCAAGGTAATGTTGCTTGTCTATAAATATTTTTAATAAAACAAGTGGTCAGTCTTTGCTTACTCTTCCCTCTACTTTTCTTTCTAGTTCCAGACATGAGACATTGGCCTTGAAATTAATTCATAAGCCAATCACCACACTGAACTCAGGACCACAGTTTCCAAAAGGGCCAAAGCTTTTTTGGGGACTGTAGCCCACCATGCTTGGCTTTGTCTCTGCTAGTGGGGAGCCGTCTCCTAGGAGCTTTCAGGATCCCACTCAATGAGACACGAGTGATCCATTCACAATACAGCCCCATCAGGTCTCTTTGCATCAGTTTATACAGTCTGAATCCCAGGTTAGGCTGTGTTGGAGCCCAACTACCTCAGTTATTCTGCTTGCCGCAGTTAATTTTAGGTCTCGACTAGACTAAAGAATACCCAGATCACTGTTAAAGCATTAATTCTGGGTACATGTGTGCAAGCCTGTTTCCAGAAGAGAATGACATTTAAATCAGTGGACTATGAAAGATTTTCCTTCAATGTCAGAGGGCACCACCCAACCAACCAATGCCTCAGTTAAACAAAAAGACAAAGGAAAAGCAAATTTGCTGTCTCTCTTCTGGACCTTGGGCATCCTTCGTTTACTGCCTTTGTACTTCTTGACTCCAGATTCCAAGACTTGCACAAGCAGCCACATATGTTCTCAGTCCTTTAGCCTCAGAATGAAAGTTACACCATTGGCTTCCCTGCTTGGGAGGCCTTTGGACTTACACTGAGACATACTACTGCCTTCTCTGGTTCTCTAGCTTGTGAACATCCTTTTGTGGGACTTCCCAGCCTTCATAATTGCATAAGCTGGTTCCCCTAATAGATCCCCTTTCATCTATCTACCCTATCAGTTCTGTCTCTCTGGAGAACCCTTGGTTAATGCACGGCTATCAGACCATTGTTTGCCTAAAGGATAATATTCCGCCAGGGCATAATCCCCTCTGAATTAGAATCTTTTCCTTATTTTCACCTTATTAGGTATATCACTCTAAGAAAATTTTCTGGCATCGCAGAAAATTAATTATATTGTATAAAGGGACATGTAGCAAGCTTTGTGATTATATATAAACCAATCCATATATGTTTACTCAATTTTCGATATTCCTAATTATTAACCACATCTAATTTACAACTAAGATTTCAACTAAGCTTTTTAAAATAATACCTCAAAATTGATGGCTGAATCATAGGTAAAATAAAAGTAGTGAAACCAAATATATGTCCCTTAAATGGAGAAAAACAATTCACCTTTGAAACAGAATGGATGTTTTTGTTTATATAATATTTTCTCTGTTAAGAGAAATCCATTGTGGTATAGCACCTCGTTTGTAGGAAAATTCAGCAAACAGCAGTTTTTACACAATTACTTTACACAGTTTTCTATAAAATCTTTTAAAAAACTGATCACACAGGCAGATTACACACCTAAATTTTATGATGTATATAGTTCACAATTGTTAGTACCTTAGGTTTAGAAGACTGCTAAATTATACCCTTGATCTTATTTTTAAACATGATGAATCAATGTATACTAGGGCATATAATTTTGCCTTAAACACACCCATAAGACCAGAAAAGTTATCATTTGATAATACTGGCTAAAACGTTGACCAACCGGGGTCTCAACTTATCTCAGAGTCAAACTTTTTAAACTTTTCTGCATTTATCAAAAAATAACTTACAAAATCATATTTTGGAACTACATAATAATATTTCCCTAAATGATGAGGGAATTTTCACTTTTCAACGTTAAGTTTAAAATGAAGATATAAATTGAACCATCTTCTCTTCTTCTATAAATGACTCCCAATTTATAAGCTATTCCTCTAGGAAAGCTACGTCGGGGAACACAAATCATTTAATTAAAAACGAACATCCTTTCAGGTGGTGCCTGTGGCTCAATGGAGTAGAGCCCCGGCCCCAAATGCCAGCCCCGGCCAAAAACTGCAAAAGAAAAATAAAAACAAAAGCAAAAAACTCGCATCCTTTCAAGGCTCTTAGGGAAGCAAAATAACATGAAATAAACTTAGGATACTCAGAAAATATAGCTTTTGGAAAAAATACATATTGAGTATTTTTGGTTAGTATTATTTTTGATAATTATCTTATAGATGGTAAATAAGTTTTCCCTTCCAATGTAAATATATTATAATATGTTATGTAATTAATTTGTTCACTGACTTAACAAATAGTTCCTGAGTGTATGGGAGCGACATTGCTCTCGGAGCTAGAAGAGAATGAGGAAAACAAAACAGACAAAAATCTCTGCCTCATAGTGTGTGCTTTCTTACACAATACGAAATAAGTAAAATAAATAGTACACCGGTGGTAAAAAATAAAAAAAAACTGCTTAGGGAAAACACAAAACAATGAGGAAAGATGGGGGAATGTTGGCGTGGTCATGATTTAAATGGGGTGATCAGGAAGCCCTCATTGAAAAGGTAACATTTGTACATTGGCTGAAGATGAGACAGGGAAGCTCATGGCTGCCTGGACAAAAAGCAATCCAGGATGCTAAAACAGCAGTTGAAAAAGCCCTGAAGCAGCATCACGCTTGGTAGTAAGTGAGTGTGAATATGGTGAAGAGAATGGATGAGGAAACAGATGAGGAAGGAGGGATTAGTGTGATGCAAACATGCATGGGTGTGCATCTGTGGGGCCCGTTAGGCCATCGTGAGAACTTGGACTTCTGGTCTGAGTAAGATGGGAAGACACTGAGTAAGAGGTGTTTTGAATAAAAAGGTAAAATAAATAGTTTATATTTTAAAAAATCTCATTTTGACTATTACATTGAAAAGAGAATACAGGGAAGAAAGGCAGAAACACTGAGACCAGTGAGGCGGGATCAGAGTGTAACACAGCAGAGAGGTGATAACGGAACGGATCAGAGCCACTGTGGTGGACGGAAGAAGGGTGATGATGTAGTTTAAAGGCATAGCTGAGGAATTATCATTCATATTGGGTCAGACAGAGAAGGGAGGGAGGGAAGGAGGAAGGGAAGGAGGAAGAGAGGAAGGAAGGAAGGGTGGGTGAGAAGGAGAGAGGAGAAGGGAGGGGGAGGAAGGAAGGAAGAGGAGAAAAGATGATTTTTAACCTGAGCAACTGAAAAGATAGAAGACAAAAAAGGAAGGGGTTTTCTGGATATATATTGGTGAGTTCCCAAGGGTAGAGTGTGGGAAGTCAGAACTCCAGTTGTGCACATGCTTACTTTTAGATTGCTATGAGACAGCCAAGCGGAGATGGAGAATAGGCAGCCTGCCTCAGAAATTATGCATATATGAGAGTTTCCATCAACTGATAGGTAGAAAGATAGACATGCAGGCATACAGACAGACAGACAGAAAGACTCAGACAAATAGCATTTAAGGCCTTGGCACTGGATGAGAGGCAAAGAGTTTCGGTGGAGGATAAAACAGGAGCAAAGACTGAGCCCTAGGAGTCTAGTTATAAGTTAAGATGAGGAGCCAGTTGAGGAGACCAAGACAGAATTTCAACACATGTATATTAAAGATTATCTAAACAAGGACATGCTGTTCTTCCCAACACTGAGGGGCTGAAGCATCTTCGCAATGTTGCCATGAAAACAAAAGACACACAACATAGAACCCAGTATATTCATTGTCACACTCTACGACAATTATCAGTCTATAAGCTCCAGTCATCTTAGTGACAAAACTCTTAAAGCTCCCCTCAGTAAATGGTATCAGGTTGCACTGGAGATCAATGACTCAGATCTATGATCCAGAGATAGAATTAGCTCTGTCATCGAAGCATTCAAATGTATTAACCTAATAGGGATAGAGATCCGGCTACGTGAGCCACTGTCCCAGGTGCTGAACTCAGAGCCCATTGTTCATGCTAAAAATGCAAAAGCCTCTGTCAGTATACATTATGATCACATAGCACCCTTCACAATAATGGCAAGATGGTTGATCACTTAGCACATATCAACCATTACTGGATTGCATTTAACAAAGTTGATTGCAATAATGTCTCCCCTCCTTTAAGCCTGCCTGCAATGTTCCTTGCCCATTCTTAGACGGAGCCTAATTTTTCTTTCCTTGTGATCTAGGCTGGACTGATACATTTTTTAATTTAAAAAAATGGTAAAAAATGACTTTCTGTGACATCTGAGACTAGGTCAGGAAAGCCACACATCTTCCACGTGGTGTCCTGGAACACTTGATTCCCAAATACACTCTCTCAGAACACTTCCTCTCTCTCGGAACCCAATCATCACACTGTAAGCAGCACAAGCTGTGTAGAGAGAACACACACAAGAGCCCAGGAGACAAGCAATGGGCAGCTTGTTGTTCAAGTCATTGCCAATTAGACGGACCAGTAAAGAACCTTCCATATGATGCAACCACCAGCACTTGATGCATCCCCAGCTATTTGAGCCTTCTGAGCTGCCGTCCAAGACACTCCCAATTCCTCAACCACAGAATCTCTGAGCATCAGAAAACAGTTTCCATTTTATCCTGCTACATTTTAGAGGTGGTTCACTAAGCAGCAATAGATTACTAGATAAATTATGTTAACAGTTTTAAATCAGAGAATCTCATGTAATCTTCAAAAGGAACCTATTTGCTAGGTATTAGTCTCTGCATTTAACAACGGGAACTCAGTCTGTAGCATGGCTAATGCAGCTAATAAATAGTAGATCCATAATTCAATAGCAGTTTCAGAACCAGAAATGGTAAATATAGCATTGTGATACACCCTATGGGCAAGAAACTCTGCTCGGCACTGATAGGAAATGAATATATTAAAAAAAAAAAAAGGATTTCTGTAATCAAACTAAGGAGTCATGACATGTATAAACAAAAATTTCTCTCACCTCAAACTCTTTAATCCAACAATATGGGAAATGGTGCATTGATTCATTAATCAAACATTCAATACGTGGCCATCGGGTGCCTAATATTGTATTAATCAGAAAACCAGCCAACAGTATAGGCAGAGAGAACAAAAAGTAGTGGAAAGAAAGAGAGGACACTTGTACAAATTACCCATTTGTAATCTGTTCTGAGAGGGAGATATCTAAAACACTTTGCAAATGAAAGAGAAAAACATAGTATTGTTGAAGGTTTGGGGAAATGATTCATCAAAGTGATACATGACTCATGCACAGAAAAAGATTTAAAAGATTGCACAAGGCATAGAAAAAATAACTCAACTAGGTATATATGTCCCGGGGGGGTGGGGGGACACCAGGGGAGACACAGGGAGGAGAAAGCAGGCATAGGATTATTTCTAAGAGGAATAAGTTGAAAAATGATGTGAAATGTGTGTCACGCACAGATGTAAGATTCTGCCACATAGTTTGCAAATTTTATTTACAAAATGTACATCAGAGACTCTGAGGAATACAAAAGATTTTTTCCATAGTGCTGTGGAAAACAAGGATGATCTTTTAAGAGATGGAAAATGTCTATATGTCTTCTAGATTTTCTATATTCAACAGCTCGTATTTTTTAAGTTCTGAGAAAACATAAAAACAAAGAAAACGGCAGACTTGGATCAACAGTGCCCACGTTCTAAGCTACCTCTCAGCTTTCCCAGGGAACCTGGTGGGGCAATTCGGTGTCTGGTCAGAGTGAATTGTTATCAGCCGTCTCCAACCTCGGCTCACTAACGATTGTGCATTAGCAGAGACAGAGAAGTGGGTGCAGGTGTGCGCCTCTGCTTTAGTGCGTAGGTGTGTAGCAGAAATGCGATGTGGGTCAATTCCATTTTTTAAAGTGCTGTGTTTATTATAACGTTGAAATTATTATTCCAATTTTATACAACATAAATATGTTGATACTAAACATCTTTTTCTTGAATGAAACTACACTCAAAAAGGTATCATTAATTCACATATTTCCAAGATACTGTATCTTTATTTAGCTGAACATTGGTTCTTGAAAAATAAGTTTGTTGGTTCAGATCTTAGAACTGTAGCATACTTGTAAATAAGCAGAAAGTTTATAAACAGGGGACCTAAAAAAGTGAAAAACAAAAAATCCTAACTCTGGGCTGATAAGGGAGTGCCAACCAGCATAAGCAAAAACCAGAGTTGCTTCTATTTTTATTTGATCCCATTTATACGATGCAATGAACAAGACGTGAAAAAGTTTCGGGAATCCAAGTTAAAGTGCAAGATGATTAAGATTGTGCTTTAATTTTCACGTCTATTAAAATTAGTATCTTCCACCCCATGTCCCCCCAAACAGAAAGAATAGTAACCCCTTAATGATAATATCCTCAATAGTAAATTAGTAAATTAATGGTGAATTCGTAATCACTGTTATTGACTAAATGTCATGGATATCAACATTAGCCTGAAATTTTGGACTTTTGTACCATAATTTAAAGTACATTCTCTGTTCTGTGTTTTGTTTTGGTTTTTTCCATATTGCTGTCTCAGAATGAAACGCCTGACACTCATCCACAAGCACTTCTCAGATTCCCCTTAGGTGCCAGGCTCTCGGAGTCAGAACCAAATGAGATACCGTTCCCTCCTCGATGACTTACAATTAAATAAAACACAGGAAGCAGGAAAATGAATACATGCCATGAAAAGACACAGATGTTAATATAAAACTGTATGAGGAAACAATGGGGCACAAGCAATAGAGCAAGTGATGGGTTTTCACTGGGAAGGTCTCAGGAAGTGCTTCACAAAGGAAGGAATTTTTGAGTGGAGGCTAAAGGAGTTTGAGACAGGGAGCACTTCCAGAAAACGGATGGAAACACAAAGTAACCCAGTCCGCTGCCTTGGAAGATAATGCCCAATGCTCTTATGTGTGTGTGTGTGCGCGTATGAGTGTGTGTTATCTATGATACATAGATAGCGTTATACGTGGTACTTATTATGGGCTATACAGTGGTTCTCAACCTTCCTAATGCCACAACTCTTTAATACACTTCGGTGACCCCCAACCATAAAATTATTTTCATTTCCCAGCATTAGGAAGGTTGAGAACCACTGGGCTACAATATGTAATTTTTGCAGGATTCACACATTACATATGTAAAATGTGTTTGTACCCTGCATCAATACATACAGTAAATGAATGTGTGTTCATACACCCACTGTACACACACGTCTATAGGTGCACGCATTGACTCCGCATTCTTTAGAGCAAGGCAGCCGTTTTCACCAGCCTCTGCAACGCCCTTTATTACACACCCCCTTTTTGGTTCTCCATGTTCTGACTTGATCCACAGTTTTGTTTTTTAAAAGACTTAATCAGTAGACTCTCACATCTGACAGAAAAATGGTACCCAGAAAAATACTTGAAATTTACAAATCTTAATCATGTCTTCAACTCATTTACATATAAATCTAAAATTATTTTTAAAAGAACACTACCCTATCATTGTTTCTTGTACAGTTACAGTAACTTTAAATCCTCTACTGCCACCTTGTGGTTTCTTTCTGTATGACATACTGCTGATAAATTGATCACTTTTTTTTTTTTCATTTTGTTGTAGAAAACTTAAAAGACCATACTGCGGCATCTGTTTGACAACTGTTTCTTAAGCATTACACTGGAACCAGAAATACATTTCACCAAAACATAATAAATAGACATTTTTAAGGGGCTTAATTTCTAGTATGTGTTTTGAAGGAAGGACCAGGAGAGAGGTATGAACATAAGTATAACATGTTGCTACTGTACCCTTCAAAGAAGTGGGGAAAATGTCTGTAGTTTTAGCATAGTTTGTGTCAGACAAAAAGAAAGTTTCCTTCTAGTGGCCAGCTGAATGATTTCACCTGTTTGAGAAAGCGATAGAAGTACATTCTGGGAAGAAAAATAAAAAGGATATACAACAAAATCGTTTTGCTTGCTTAATTTTCGTGTGAACATTCTGAGGCCCCACACCAACAATGGTTTAGCACTGTTGTGAGGCAGATAGTCTATCTCCACTCACGCCTTAGAAATTCTAAACCACACAAGCATGAACCACCAGACTGCTATCCCGCTTTTCATAAAGCTCTTGAGAGCAGCTCCCTCTTTCTCTAAGAAGCCAAATAATATACTCTTGAGAAATAAGATATTTTGGCCCATGGTGTGTTGTTACTAAATGATTTCACTGTGGAGGAAAAGAGTTGCCTAGAACTTGGTAAGATCCATAAGGAAGGGATGGAAAATACCCTCTTAGGAAGCCGCTTACTAACTATGCGGGTTTGACAAGGGTACTTAAACAGCTCTGTGAAATAGACATGGTCCATGACTCTATCAGAATTAGGGCAGTTCATGCAGCAAAAACCTTTTTTTCCTTGCTTGTTTTGCTTTGGTTCTTTGGGATCATCTGACATTGATTTAATTCAATTTTGTTACAGCAAAAATACACTAAATCATTATATTTCAGAAGGAATTAAAACAAAAAAAAACAAGGAAAATATTTCTTAGAGACTTATCACTATCTTGAGGATGTTAAAAAATATACTGACTGCCTCTTCATACAACTGTCAGGAGGCTAAAATGGGAATTAAGTAGTTTGTTATTTTGAGATCTGTAGAACAATATTTTTCAATTAGTGATCCAATTGTATAATTTACACTTTAAAGGAAGAAAGAGTATACTGGTATCATTTAAAATGTAATAGTATCAAAAGCAGAACTCAGCCAGATGCCCTTTTCCACTTCCCCTCTATATTTTTCATTTTTGCCTATGATACTTGAAAACCATCACAAACCTGCTTCTGCTCTTCAAGTTAGGGCTATATCATGCTTTGTGGTTCGCCGAGGAATCCTATGCTCACTTTAATCGCCCTGGCTGATAGTAGCTGCCATCTGCTTAGCGCCACCTACATCAATGGTCCTCAGTGGTTCCCTTTTTCACATTTGGTAAGAAATGATTATTCACTGCAAATCAATATCCCACCTGTTGCAGTATATTTAGCATCCCTGGGCCTTAGACATCAAATTCCATGCACCAGCCTTTATTCCAAAACAAAACACTTCTGTATATTTTCAGATGACCCCCTAGAGATGTGAAGCATACAGATGAGTTTTAACATGGGTGTAAGCCAAATACTTCTTTATATATTCAACAAGAGTTAAAGTACCTATAATTATAAATCAGGGGAATTGACTATCTAATTGGAGAGACAAACTAAACAGAAAATCAGAATTTGACTTGTGTTAGTTGTATGTAATAATACATACAAAATGTTACTAGACAACAAAAAGTAGAGTAGAAATAACTGAGAAAATTGGAGAATGCTATACATAGGAATTTTTTTTTTAATTAACTCAGTTTTGAAGGACTTATCAGGAGAAGCCCAGTAGAAAGTGGAGGAACATGCCAGTCAACGGGAACAGAATATACAGAAATCTCAATGGTATGAAAGAGAATGAAGAATTGTATCAGTCACAAGGGACCAGAACAACAGGTTTTGAGAAAGGAGTATTGAAGTGAAGATATTAAGTGCCAGGAAAGGGGAAAGGAAGATGCAAGGGAGGGTTGTAAAGACGAGTTGAGAATCACCTGTGGGACCTGACTTTCCGTTCGCCTGTGCAATTTCAACTACTTTCTTACATGAGTGAGACCAAACTCTTGCCATGTGTGACCTTTCACACTAAACTTGTTCAACTCTCTGCTCCCCATCTTTAAAACAGCTCTGCCCCACCCTCAGATTTAAAAGGCTTCCAATGAATTCATCTTTTCTTCCAAACAAAGCATTGTTTCCCCTTTCACTATTTCAATCTCCAATCACTTTGACCTTTTTCTTTCTTTCAGATTTTCTTGCTGCCGTAGAAATCAAATCAGTTACTATCCTTTAATTTTCCTAAACACCATATCTCTTACCGTATTTTTCTCATAGATTCTAACTGCTGTAAACAAGGAGCCTCGTTCCCCGGCTTCTGCACGCCTTCCGGAACTGGCTTCTCAGCCGCAGCTTCCCACTCGCGTCCGTCCTTCCTGGACATCGGTTGCACAGTTCTAACATGTTAG
>CAUYRH010009326.1:0-19019 GCA_963574655.1 Perodicticus potto | reverse complement strand
TTGTGATGCTTTACTAAGAATAATGTGCTCCATTTCTATCCAGGTTAATACAAAGGCTGAAAAATCTCCATATTTTTTTAAATGGCTGAATAGTATTCCATAGTGTACATATACCACAGGTTGTTAATCCATTCCTGGGTTGGTGGGCATTTAGGCTGTTTCCACATTTTAGCGATTGTAAATTGATCTGCAATAAACAGCCTAGTGCAAGGGTCCTTATGATAAAAGGATTTTTTTCCTTCTGGGTAGATGCTTAGTAATGGGATTGCATGTCCTGCCTATTTATTTACAGGAGTTCTATAGTGGAATGACCTTCCTGATGAGTTAGATTTGGCTCATCTTTACTCCAGTTGGTATTTATTTTGGTACATTTCCGCAAACTGATAGCCCTAAAAACAAATTTTCACCCACTTGAGTAACATGGTTTATTTTCAACCATAAATTTTGTTTTTAATTAAATGAAAATGGAAGCGAGCAAAAGATGTCAACGTGCTAAATATAAAATTTTGTCAGTTGTGTTTCCTGTATTGTGGAATGTGTCTACATTAAGAAAATTTTTAGTGAGTTGATGTTATTTTTCTTAATACAGCCTTTTAACCATCTTCTCTGCGTTCTTCTGCAATGATGCTAGAGCTTTCGCCACCTACGCATTTTCTTTAGGGACACACAATACTCTGGTCAATATTATATGCTGAATTCTTACACAATCGAGCCTCTGTAAGTTGACCACCCACGGGACTGTAATAAACTAGTCAACACGCGGAGGTGTCCACATAAGGAACTAGTCCTATTGTACTGATATGTACACGTGGTGCACGTCTGGTCTATGAAAATTAGGTCAACTTGAGGAGGTGGTCGCTGTAAGGAGGTGGTCAGCTATGGAGGTTCTATTGTCTTGACGTGTATGAGTAATAAAAATTAGCATTGCCAGCCCCTCCGAAAAAAATAGTTTCAAAGTCCAACTGAGATCTGTCAAGGAAGGCAAATTCTCCTCACCATATATGGTTTTAGAAGAGGATAGAGGCCAGACCTCTAAGATTTTCTGTTTATGGAGAAAATAGCATAATGGACAGTAATACTATTGGGATTTACTTCTGGAAGGGAAATGCAGATGTTGATCAAGAAATATGTCCTTTTCTGGCACTCTGCAATTATAAATACTTGATGAAGTGAACTGAATTGAACTTCTCCCTCTGCTATATTAATTTGGCATGCATATGGAGGAAAGTTATTTCAAAGTCAAGTAGGAGAAAAAATACGCTCTGCATAGTGGTTGCCATATGTAGTATTTAGACAGCTCATCAGCTTTCAAAATGCATGTGGTAGTTGTATACAATCAACCCCTTCCCCCACCCCGACTCAGTATATTCATGGCTTCTTGAATGCCCTAATTGTATTTTGAAATTACAGATTTTGTTTACTCTTTATTCACATAAGAAGTGTCTGTCACCATTTTTCAACTTCTAAGGTCTATTTTAACTTAAAGTTCAACTCACACAATTAGGGAGAGTGTTGGTAGGTAAAAGAGGGCCTAGGAAAGGGAATGAGGATTCATTCGGAGTCTGTTCTATGCCTGGTGTTTGTGCTAGGAATTTCGAAAAAGCACATGTTACTACCCTCGCTGGAAGCATTGTTGTCACTGAATTGTGCCTAGTGTGAGAGAGGCCTTGGAGTAGTTATGTAGGAACATTTTCTACATTAATCCTCAACATAGCTCAGTGGGGAAGGTATTACCATCCCTACTTAGATTTACAGATGAGTCCTATTCCACATCGTATAGCTAACAGTGGCAGAGATGGGGTTTGCAACCAGACCCGTAGGAGATTCTCCAGTTCTCTTCCCACTTCCCCTATCTCTCCCGGCTCTGCTCTAATCTGGAAGATTCATTATTTGCTCTAATGTGAATTTCTCAGTTAAATGTATGTCAGGCTTACTGTGTGTGGCACTTGGCATTTCCTTCTACTACCTATGTATCTGTGCTTTCCTTACATGTGTATATTCTGTTCAGCGTGGGTGTGCTCTGTTCTGCAACCACCTTATAACTTACTTGAGAGAGAACATAATATTTACTCCGGTCCAAATAGTGCCAATTCTGATAATTTGCATATGTGAGTACTTAATAAGTGACTTTTGCTGAGGATACATTGTTAATCGAAGCACTCATGTGAAAGAAAAGTGAATGTTCTTTATATTAAAAAGAAAAAAGTGAATCCAAGGCAGAAGGGCTCTTATTGAAGGAGAGGAAAAATACATGGTCACGTTTATAATTTTTCCATTTTTATTTTCACCTTCCTATCTCTTCACTATAATTTTAAACATGAGTTTTTATTTCTTGCTATACTATTTTGTCCTGGAAGCTATAAATAAGTGGTTGCTCAATTATTATTTTAATTTGTAATTTAAACAAAAAAGGAGGTATCACCAAAAAAGAGAATTGAGGCACAAGTATTTTATAATGACAGAAAGTATTTTAAAATGTATGAGTGGGTGTCTAACACAGGTTGATTGTTTTGTTTTTTTTTTTTTAAATTTAGTTTTACATTAACTTTTTACCTGGAGGGGATTCATTAGGTTTCTACCACTGAATCACAGACACCTTTTAGTTTCCTTGCTTTAGTTTCCTACTGCTAAAAAATGCAATTACAGCTATTCTTAACCTTAATACTGCTTGGTTTTCCTTTAAGTATTTTAAGCTGAAAACCATTATAAAAGCCCTTTTAAGTTGAACCAGCCTCCTATACAAGTAAAGGTTTAAGTTCTTTTCTTGTCTCTTTCTCAGAAACGAAATCTGTATTCAGGATGTAACGCTTCTTCTGAAGTGCTTGGAGAATCAGAGAAAATGGCCCATTTTCATTTTAATGAATCATGCTGGAGAATAAATTTACATGATGTTAATACTGAGACCTGGAGATGGTACGGTATAAGGCTCATAAGAAAGGATTTAGGAACCATGACAGTTCTGGGGTATGAATTCTGGTAAGCCACTCATGTGTGACTTTGGATAAGTTCCTTGAGCTCACGGTTCCTCAGCAAATTGAGACGGAGGGTGAGGGAGAGAGAGCGGCACATCGCCGAGAAAGAACCAACTCTGCAGCGCCAAAGTGACAAAACGAGGCCTCGGGCTTTACTCGCCTGATGCACCTGGGCATTTTCTGCACATAAAACAGCAGCTGATAGGCCCCAGTCACTGAGTGTTCCTTAGATGAACGTGACAGGCGGGAAAGGCGTGATCCCATCCCAGGCAGCCGGAGGAAGAGAGAAGCTCGGAGGCTGCAGGGGTGAAAGGCCTGATCCCATCCCAGACAACCGGAGGAAGAGAGAAGCTCGGAGGCTGCAACTTTTAAGCAGCGGGCTTGGTTCTCTCTCTGTCTCTATCACAATGTGGACTCTTCAGCACTTCATGTCTAATAACGGCATAAAAGAAGAATGTGAAGAGGAAAGCCGTATGTATGGATGTGGAGAGGGAGTGAACTCAGACAAGCAAGAAGAAACACTCCGAAGAGGTAATTTCAGGAATCAGGAAACAAGGTGTTGGGTCACAGAAGCCTAGAGTGCAAATGTACACATCTGACCACACATCTCTTCAGAGATGTCTTTCACCCCTATCTCACAGCATTCCTCATCATGCAGTTAGTAGTCCGGAGAGCTCTGCATTTCGGAGGATTTCTTCGCGTGCACAGAATCCATTTCCCAAATGTGACTCAGAGCCCCTTTGAAATGGAAGCTGTGATCTTGAGTAAATGGTTTCATCTTTCTGTGTGTCAATTCCCTCATTAGGAAAATGAACTCCCATCTATTCTTCAGGTCATTGCAAAAATCAAAGGAGTTATGTGAAAAATGAGACTTTTTTATTTTGCTTAAATCTGCACCTTTGGCCAATTAAAATCATTACTGATATCAGAAAAAAGGAATTATTAAGGAAATAGCTGTCCATAGGCGTCATTAACATCTGTTCACAACTAAGAGCATTTAAGCTTTTGGTACATTGTTTTCACCTTCCTAATTCTTCCGCGATGTCACTGAGCTGCTATGAAAGCTATTTAGAAGTACATTTAAAGTATTTTTATTCTTCCAAAATTATATATAAATGAAGGTAACTGCTATATCCTTTAATTTATTCTAATTTCTCTAGGAAAGCAAATATCCTTCTGACAAGGTTTTGTTTTGAGTCAAGGTTTATATAGACTCATTCCAAATCACTAATTATGGAAATTGCCTACAATCTGGATGCCCGTGACTTGTCCCTATTGTAATCCTCATCTTTTTCATTTTACACGCTTTGTAGTATGTATCACCTTGGTAATGTTCCAGAAGAGGAAAAGGGCTGTTAGCTGAGAGATGAGGTGGTGTTCATGGGTTATAAGTTTGGGTTATAAAAAATGTTCACAGTAATGATCAAACTTTATGATCCATTTATATTTTGGTAGGTTCTAAGCTAATAGAGAGTAAGACAAATCTCTTATGCGAGGGATAAGTAACCTTAAGTTCACATGTCTTTAATTCCTCGTGGAAAATGCTTTCTCTTCCTTTCGGCCTACATGCCACATCTAAAGACACTTGCCTTGAAATATTTTTTATTTTGTTAGCATATAATTTTGCAGTTTGTATATAGTAGAAAAATACAGTCTATTTAAAGCAAATTTTCTCTTTTAATTTGGCATGAGTATAATAAAAATTAGACAACATTGCGGATTGGATTTATGAAGAAAATAAATGAAGTATACATCTTGTTAACATTAAAAATATTGGATATACAATTTAATTCTCCATCTGAGAGCTCATAGATATTTTTATTTATTTAATATATATAATATATATTATATATAATTTATTATAGTATAAGAGTTTATAAATTTATTATAAAGAAATATTTAAACTATACTCTGGACAAGAATTCCAGGAGAAAAAAATCCAGCTAACTAACAATGAGGAGAATTTTACCTGTTCATTGAGAAAATCTATAGAGCAATTTATTCATTTGTTTCTTAACTTTGCAAAATATTTAACCCCCAATCATTATGCTTCTAAGGAAGAATAAGCAATACTCAGCAAGTAGCAGCCTATAATGTTATACTATAAAGTGTCAGGGTTATGGAAGTCGTAATGTAGAGAGAAGGCAAGATTCAGTTTAAAAAGAGGAGAGAAATTTAAGAAATAAACATTGGTCCCAAAGTATGTGGATGCCACTTTTATGTAGTGTCCTGAGTACCAACAGTAGCACAGTAAAAAATCACCTTTGGGATTGTATTTAGAGCCGTAGGAATTACCTATGGGGCTAGAGTTTAGAGACAGCCCATTGAATCTTTGTTTGTTTAATAAGCCTACAGCATAGTGCCAAATTGGTTAAATGTACCATGTCTGAGTTTGCTCAAGCATGTTACCACAGTGAAATTAAAGAAGAAACTAAAAGGGAGCTGATCTGTTATAAGCAGATGCAATAAACGAGACTAAAGATTGTATTAGGCTGTATATGGTTTAATGTACAGCCTGCGTGAGACTGATGAATGCTGGTTTCTTGAGGAAACTCTTTATATCATCCTTGACTGACTCTGATCCTGCATTATCTGCTGACTTCCTCTGTTAGTACCATATTTTTATCATTCCTCAATTCCTGCAATGAATATTTCTGCCCCACATTTTCAAACACAAGAAGAAACAGTTTGTTTGTTAAACCAAAGCAAATATATTTATAAGAAATTATATGCTGGGAGACTACTTTACTATAATTTCTGTTTCTCCCCTTGAGCCAAACACTGGTTTAGAACAGATAAACTCCGTCAGGGTGGTTCATAACCCTCTAGCTGACTGACTGGCTAAGAAACTGCAGCCGTTCAGTGTCAAGGTTTTCGGTCTGTAGTTCAACAGAGAGAAAAAAGTTTAGAGAGCTTCCGAATGAGGTTTTGAGATATTGATTCCACCACTTCCGGAAGTTTATCATCAGCTCAAAGCACACAGAATGTGGTTTTTTCCCTCTCACACCTCCAAAGAAGCGGAATTGTGCCCACAGGGAGGAAAGGAGCGTGGAAGACTGAAGAAGCGGGAGAGGGAGTCTCACACCTTCACCGACACTGACTATTGACAGGGCTTGTCTGTCCGACAGCCATGGGAATACCTGGTCAATGACTTTTTACCGGAGGGAGTGCCTGCATTTTTCCAGACTGCTACTGGGTGGATTTACAAAGATGGAGGGTTTTCATCCTCCCCGATTGGCAAAAGCGGTGAGTGACAGTGGGGTCAGGATGAGATGACTTGTACAGGTGCCGCGACCACGATGGTGTCAGCATCAGCTGCTTCAGATGACACCGTACACGTGCAGGGTACAGCACCAAGGAGAATCGATCTTCCCGACCGTTTCTCAAGTCGTCATGACCGTTTGCTCTCTAGGCAAGCCCAAGTACTCAGCCTTGTTCTCTATCGATATTTGATGTTTTTTCACCTTTTCATCTTTTAATTCATGCTGTTCCTTTTGTCTAAAGTTGGTTTCTTTTCTTCTGTCTTCTCTAAATGCCCATAGCCTATCCCACACATGCTTCAAATATCACCTCCAAAGTATTTTTGTTCATAGTCTGTCACTGACCCGTGCCCTTTGTTCCAGAAGTAAGGCTTTCTCTTCTGAACTCTAGAACGCTTGATCTGTCCCTTGTCTTGGACGTGAATCATGTTCATTGTGGCCTTTGGGTTAATTACAGGGATGTGGTCTCACAATTCACAGTAAACTCTTTGCGGGTAAGATCTGTGTCTGATTTATAATTTGTATCTCTTACACCACTTACTGTAGTACGTACTCAGTAGATATTTGTTTAATAAAAAACATTTATTGAAGATCAAGACAGAAATTCCATTTGGGAATTGAATTGCTCCACTTCAGCTAATTGCTCTAATTTCTCACTGAATTTAGGGTACCCAGACAAAGCCCTTACTCCCTGGACTCCACCACAGTCTCTCCTAACCTCCTTTTTCTTTTTTTTAAAAGTCCCTTTAGGCTCAGGTAAGGCCTTTTCCTCAGCCACACCCAAGCAATTCTCCTACTTGACCTAGTTACTTTGACAGAAGAATTAGGTAAGCAGCGTAGGGACCAACAATCTTAGTGTTTTTTTTTTTTCTCCCAAAGGTAATAACTGAATTTTATTCTCTAGGTGGCAGAGAATTCTGCTCCTAAAATCCTTTGATAACTCCAGAGTGTTGGATCTATGAGCACAGAGCACCCTCCCTCTTTCCGAGTGAGTCTTAAGGTCAGTATCCAACTTCCAGGGTCAAAACTTGAAGTCTTCTTTGACACTCTCCCTGACTTTCCCCATACACAGATACTTCTGACCATTTGTCCCAAGACTAGCATCTGTAACTTGGGTTTACCTCTGGATTCCCATAGCCACCACCCCAGCCAGAGCCTGTGTGTCCCCACCACTGCGACAAACATACCCTCATGTCACTGCATGGGCTGCGTTTGAGGCCAAGTTGTTCTGCTCCCAAGCTGTGCAACTTTACGAAACCTCCCTAAGGTTTTGTTTCCTCCTTGATAAATGGGGGATGATAATTCTACTTCACAAGATTGCTGAGAGGATTAAATAAGAAAAGACATGTAAATCAGGTGGCACCATGCCTAGGGTGAATGTCTCTCATCTGCTCCCTGCATAGCCATATTCTTTTCTCTTCCCATGCATTCATCTCCCCATCCCAGGTACTTTCCTTTCTTTTTTCTCCTTCTTAAGAAAATTTTATCTATCCACTCTGTTGATGATAAAATTGTTCTAAATAATTCTAGGCATAACTGATCTAATTCTCTTTGGGGCAAACACCATTTATTTCTATAGTGTGCACATTAGAAATGGTATGTATTATTTTATATTCTTTCCTGTTGCTTTATGTATGATAAACTTGACTAAAAGGTCTTTGAGGACCGAGTTATAGTTTACAGTCAAGTGTCCTAGACAGTGCCTAGATTAATGCTAGCATATAAAAAGTAAGTGATAAACATTTACTGGCTGAGCAATTGCAGGAAATGCTGAAAGACAAAAATGGTATATTCTTTAGCAGAATGACTGTGCTTTCCGAGAATTGTTTATTACTCCTCTGGCTTGCTAATTTTAAGTATGGCAAAAAAAATGCACTAGCCCATTCATAAAGTTCTTTGGCATCATGACATGTCTTTAATCTTCTGCAGTTAAATATCATCACAGACAATTGTAGGGATATAATAAAAAGCAATCTATTATGGTAATAAGTCGCCAGGAGTATAATCAGTCAAAATGGCAGTTCCCTGACACCTTGCCACCCCAAGGCTCTCTCACCACAATGTGTGACATGAGCTAATTTTCAGGTTTTCAATATGAAGAGGAATCAAGGAACTGTGATCAGTGATGTAGGAGCTTAGGGATAGCTTAAAAATGATACGTCAAATTTGCCCATTATAGCTAGGATGCAACTCAGACACAGACATTTATGTATGACTGTATTACAGTGTTAATCAATTCTGAAAATACCCATCTCCATAGACCAAGTGCCACAGGTAGTTGAACAACCAAAGCAGTGTAAGACATTGATGAGAGCAGGTCTGATGGCTCGGGAGTCTCATTAGTTATACATGGATTTTTTATAGGATAAGAAAGACTTCATTGCTCTGACAAAATGTTATTCATCTACATTTAAAAACTGGCAAGACATTACCAATTTCATGGTTCTATTCCTGTCACTAAGCATGGCATGAACTCTAATGCTCTGTTAATGTGTTGAAGATATTACACGTGGGAGATGGTGAAAGTAGCATCTGTCTCACACGCTCAAGCTGCCTGCTCTTTTGCCTCCAGTTTTTTGGACATTGTTGTCGACTCTCAGCTCCCTAGACTCCCGCTCTAAGTAGCAGCACGCCTGCTGCCAGGCTCAGGGATTCTCTGAAGCCAACTCCTGGCGGTACTTGTGGTACGTTCCCACGTGTGTCACTGATTAATGCTTGATGGCTGTTTAATGGCTCCTCTCAAACACTTATTCCTGAATGACAGAATCATAAATCCCAGCCTAAGTGACGACACAGTAGCAGAAATGCCAAGGAAACCACGGAGATTATCAGAAAAGTAGACCAGGTACCTGAACAACTGTGCTCAATACTCTCGGCCTTCTCTGCCCCCGGCCTCACAACCGCCCCTTGACCCCTTCTCAGTCCCATGTCACCCACTAACTGTGTAATTTATGAAGGAAAGAAAAGATTAGAATGGCATTAGCTTTCTAAAAGAGAGAAAGAAAAAACTATTTACTTCCTTTTCTTGTCTGCAATCACGTAAGAAGCTTATTCATGCATTTTAAATTAAACCCTCATTTTAATAGCTAAACACAAAGAGCAAACACTTGGAAAAGTGGACTGTCTCTGTAACATTTGCTGAGAGAGTTTTGCATGGTGTAGTTGGCATTTTGGTTTTATTATGTCACTTTATGGGCAATAAGATTCGTTTTTTTAAAATGCAATTTATCTGAAGGAAAATATTAATTTGGAAGTTATTATCACAAAACTGCGTTTCAATGTAATTCTCCAGCTCATTAAAAACCATGAGCTGCGATGTGCATTTCATGCCAATGTATCCCAAAACTGGGGGAAATGGGTAGGGACGAAATTCCTAAAGCACAGTGACATCTAGGTGTTGCAACTTCCTTTCCTCCAGCAGATAGGTTTGGTGTCTCTTCAGAAGGATTCATTTTTTATGATAATGTGATTACTCCTTGAAAGTTTTCAAAACATATGGCTTTATTTCTTTATTAGAAACTTAAACGACTGAAGTCCAAGTACTTGTCCATGATTCGAACCCTCAACTTTTAGCTCTTTCCATCTTACTAAAGCTCAGTTACAAGAAATGATACTTTAGAAAGGCTGGCTGTGTGTTTATTGCAAATGACAATTCCTCTGGTATTCCTACTTCTGACTGAATGAGTGTGAACAAAGCAGAATCATAAAAAAGTTTTGCTTTGCTGCTTGGAAACTCTCTTCAACATTCTCCTTTGTTTATTTTCATATATATAAGATTCTGTATATTCATTTTCAAAGACTGTGTACAGAATTCTTTTATATTCCCATGTGGTAATTTTACAATTATCAAGCAGGTGATATTTAAGGATACTTGATGAATTATCTGGAATTTTAAAAAGAAATCTGGAGACTGTATGAATGGTCAAGAAAAGAATGCCCCACACTGTGCAAAGCTTGTCACTGTTCACTGAGGGCGACAATGATTGGGTATTGGCTGGAAGGAGGTTCACATAGAACCCTGCAGGAGACAGAATAATGCACCCCCCATGATGTCCACATCCTAATTTCCAGAACCTATGAATATGTTATCTTACCTAGCAGAAGGGTCTTTGCAGGTGTGAATGAGAACCTTGAGATGCCTACGACTATCACTGAAGAGCTGGTTGAACCTAATATAATCACACGGATCCTTAGAACAGAGAGGAGGAGACGGTGATGTGAGAATGGAAGCAGAGAGGGAAAAGGGAACATGATGCATGGCTGTGAACTGAGGAACGTGGGGGCCTTGAAAAGCTGGGAAAGCAAGGCAACAGGTTCTCCCCTAGAGCATCGGTAAGGCTCAGAGCCCCTTTCACATCTTGATATTAGCCCCCTAAGATTCATTTTAGACTTTTTACCTCCAGAGTTGTAATATAATAAATTTGTCTTGTTTTAAGCCTCTAGGTTTGTGGTTAATTGCTACAGCAGTAGTAGGAAATCATTTTAAAATCCCAAATTAAGGATTTACAGCAAAAACTTCTCCTGGTAACTTCTCCATCTGCCTCTTTACTGGTCAGATGCCCGTCTCTGCTGTCTGCTGGGCTGTTCTCCTGCAGCTTTACTCACAGACTAGGAATCACGTAAGACAGGTGCTCTCCCTGCCCTGTGAGTCTCACTGTCATGCAGCTCACATTTTACTGGGCAGAAATACATGTACACAGGTAGATGATGAAGCAGGTGGTAATGAAAATAAATCAGTACAAGGAAATGGGGAGTAATGATGTCATTTTATTTACTTGCAGATAATATTTGATCTGCTTTAATAACTTTTTTCAAGAATATATCTCAAATTCTGTTCCTATGTTATTATCAATTCTCTGTTCGTGAAGAAGGGTCCACTTGATACTCCCAAATTGATTCCTTTCCGGTTTTTAAATAATGCCCCATGTCTTGTCAGATATTAGAAAGCTAGGTGATCCTCATTTTTAAGAACTAACCATAATTAGCCATGTGGAAAATAGCACAAGAAATAATTTGGATGCAAGTTCTAAATCTGAATTGCAAGGCCTCAACAGCATAAAACATTTCTCTCCTCCTTCTTGGGAGTAGCTGAATAAAAACCAGACAAGAGAAACCGCCTGGTATAGCTCTGATGGGAATTGCCAGGAAGATACCGGGAAGGTCCCTGGTAAGCTCTATCATCTGATGACAAGTGGATCCAGGCCCAATCAGAACTAATTTGCCATTTCTACGTCAACTGTCATGATGTTACAGTTAAAATACAAGGTGAAAACCTTTTTTGATTACCTTTAAATCTGGACAACTCTAAAGTTAGAAGGAATACATTTTTTAAAAAGGGAAAATAAAAGAGAAAATAAAAAAGTGGAAGAAAGGAAACTTTTGGGTTTTCATGAGACACAAATGCCCATCCTGCTATGACCAGGACCAGGTTTTTATTTGGTTTAGTTTTTTTTTTTTTCCTAAGCCTCTGGATTGTTTTTTAGATTCATGGTATTAATGTAGTTAAGTCATGGTAATTCTCTACATAGTCACATTTAAATGTCTTGACCCTTAATACTTCAGGTAGTTTCTTTTGCATTTACTTATCATTAATTTGGCTTGAGTGGAGTTTATCCACTTTATTAAAAATAAATGTTTGAAAAGGAGAAATGTGAATATATTTTGTGAGTTTATAAAGTTGTCTGGTAGGGCAAAAATCTTGGGTAGCATTGGAACCCACGACACAGATAAAAGTTTTATGATATACAGTTTTTAGTTTAGGCATTTCATGTTTCCTGATTTGTTTTTCATCCTTAATACGTGATGAAACCCCTCAACCTAATTGTTTTCCATTTAATGTGCCATAAGGCTTTGCCCTACCAAAAGCACTGACTGAAACAAATTTCAAATGGTATTTGAATACCCGTAATAAAATTCCACCACTTGGCCAGGGGATAAAATAGTCTTTGTTGTGTGTGTGCGTGTCTGTGTTTGGTCAATACACTACTCATCTTAATTCTCATTTTGCCTTAATTATTTGTGTCCTCCGATAGAAAAAAGAAACAACTTTTAAATATGAAAAGAGAAATCCCTTCTTAAGCCTGTGTATATTTGATTAGATACCATGTTTGAAAATTTAGTCTGATTTTGTTTATACTTAGTTGAAGACCTTTAAATGTGTTGCTATTAGCTTATCTCCAGTATCCTGTTGTTTTAATATTTGATTAAGAAAGTACTTAGAAACATCTTTCCTTCCCTTTAGTAATTGTTAAAATCACCCTTAATTATTATACTTTCTATTTCTGTCTTAATTGGAAAAGGGCATGATAATCAATAATAACTGTAAAATAATATGGAACAATTAGCTTTTCTTGCATGCTCATAATTTCTGTTGACATCAGTCGGCATGAGTTAATGCATACATTGGAGAGGGGGAAATTAGGCTGCCAATAATTAAATTTTATATTCACTAGTATTTGTAGCAGCTTTTGGGCTTTAAATAATTTTTGAGAAATTTATATTCTAGAATCTAATGGAGGGGGGAAATAGACAAATTTTCCCCTAGAAACCAATGACTTTCCAAATATAATGATGCTCTTAAAGATAATATAGGGGTCAATATGTTTGAGTTTTACCTGATTTACTGCTTGTCATCATTTCAAAACTGAGTTTATGACAGTCTTTATATCCTAGAGGCCCCATTGGTAAATCCGCATGAGAAGAGAGTTTTCTCATTATGCAAGTACAGCATTTGATCACAAGAATCTGAATTTAGATATCAAGATTGAATATTCCTCAAATGCACATGGTTCCCTACAATCACATATGAGCCATGTTAAATTATCTTTCTCAATTACATTTTTTCTTGCCTTTATTACATTCCAAATAGGTTTGTGATTATTTTCTTACTTTCCTTTCATCTAATACTTTTTGCCATGTGGTTCTTAGTTATTTTCAGCCAGGTTCCTTTCCTTGTCAACTAGAGGGTCCTATGGGGCTTGTGCCTTTAGATTCTACAAAGATAGGAGCTTGGATGGCAGCTTGAGGAAGGGATAATATCTAAAGCTAGAAAGAGATCCATACATTGAGGCTTTGTTTCTGGTCTGACAATTTTCCAACTAAAGTCCCAGAAAAGATGTGGCCTAATTATGTATAGTTTACTGTTGAGGCTTAGAACTAGTTGTTTATTTGGCTACAGAGCCAAAACCTTCAAAGATCAACCATCTAAATAATAAAGAGGAACAGAATTTAGTTTCTTTCAGCACCATACTTATTGAAGACCATGAAGAATTTTGCACTTTATATAAGTAGGGGACATAAAAACTGATCCCAGCAGAGAAGGTGATGGGATATGCCTTTCCATAAGCTATATGTTTATTAGCTTATGTGTCTAGCATATGGTAGTGAGTCTTTAAGGAAGTTCTGAAATAAAAATGTCATGGAATGCAGTATGTAAAAGTATGGCTACCTTTCTTGCCTTGAAAATGAACTTTAAATTTTTGGTTTTTTAATGGAAAATGAGGCCACATATTCTAATTTTATTTTCAAGAGTGTTCATTGCAATATTAAAATTATAAAGTTATGAGGAAACACAATAAACTCTAAACTTTTCTTGTAGCTAAAGAAACATAGAAAACAATTATTTAAAACAAAAACAAAGACAAGAAATGGCAACAACACGAATCTTCATGATATAAAGAAGTTTTTCCCTAATTTACTGTACAGGCAAGGCCCAAGAGACTTTCCAAAATGATACCGGAGATAAGATAATGGCAAAGCTATAAATCATCAGAGTTATTCAACTCCCAGGTTCTAAGTCAAGCCTACCACTGCCTGCACTCTGGGAATAAAAGTTTTTGTACTTTAAACATAAAGTAAGTAAGAAATAATCAATAGTTAAAATATTTAGAAACCACAACCAGCAAATAAAATATATATAAGAAGAATATTCTTTTTGGTTTTTGACATAATCCATAATTTGAGGTTAAGGTGTATTCAGAGGTCACATGACTAACTTCAAAGATGCTTTGGACGTTAGTGCTGGCTTAGTCCTTAGTTGTGACCCTTTCCATTTCTAATAGGTGTTGACAATGAGAAGTGAGATTATGGATGTTGGACACACTGCTCAGCAGAATACTTACCAGCAGGACAATGGAATTTTGTTAGGTGTTCTACTACTTTGAAAGAAGCGGATGGTGTTGCTCACATTTCTCTTCTATCCAGGTTGTGGCTTGGTTATCCATTAATAATACAATAAAATCCATGGAATAGTTATTGGTTCTTTTTCATTTAAAAGGACAGTTACAAACTTTTACATGATGAGATTTTCAACGGAAGTTAAAAAAATTATGTATATCAGGAGTCTTGTGGTTGAGTCTTTGGGTTTTTCTAAGTATAAGATCCTGTCATCAGCAAAGAGGGAGAGTTTGACTTCCTCTGCTCCCATTTGGATACCCTTTATTTCCTTGTCTTGAAGAGGCAATTCATTTTAATAACATCTTATATAGGCTTTTTTTTTTGTAATGTTTCCTGACACAGCTACAGTTAGACTCCTGAGTCTCTAAGTTATCTGTTATAGTTCCTTTTTACTTGTCTGGTAAGATAAGATGACGAGGCAATGGTATCAGAAACTTCCCCTTAGTTCAACAAATTCACATCTAAGAACAGCATTGTAAAAATTCAAAATGCTGCACACCATTTAGTTTCCCTACTTAATGTCTAAAAGGATCCTTTTTTTTTAGTTTTTTGGCTGGGGCTGGGTTTGAACTTGCCACCTCCGGTATATGGGGCTGGTGTCCTACTCCTTGAGCCACAGGCACCACTCTGAAAAGATCATTCTTTAAAAGGTGGTAGAAAGAAACAGATGTCAAGTATAACTTGAGAATTGTGCTTATGACAAAAATGCTAGCTTTGGTAGGAATCTCTCAAGGTTGAGAAAATATTTAAAAATAGTTATAATATTATGAAAAGATCCTATAACATAAAGAGAAACACTGAAAAGTTATGGAAAGAAAGCTCTGTTTTGACAAACATTCTTTCCTAGGAAACAAATTTCAAAGCTTTATCTTCTACTCTAAATAAATAATAAAAAGTATTTATGCAACCAAAGATGTCAAGATAAAGGAGAATAGAGAATTGGATGCTAGGCAAACAGTTTAAAAAATGAAAATGCTATATGAGAAGAAAATAATAAAGCTTCACACACAGTACAGAGGTAAAGAGACAGTGGAGAAATTCAAATCAGCAGTGCTTCTGGTTTTAGTTGTCTATTAGGAGACCAAAGAAAAAGACACAGAGATAAATTATTGAATATGAGGAAAAATAAAGACTAAAAGATAAATCTACCCTAAAGAATTGATGGTCTTTAAAAAGAAAGTAATCAAAATAGTGAATAAAGTATAATCAAAAATAAAATAGGAAACATTCTCTGAGTTGAAAATTTAAATCTACAGGAATAATCCAGTCCAAAGAAGTATCAACAAAGCTTAATAAAGCCTGATAAGTACTCACATTCCGAAATGAACATCAATATCAATGACAAAATCACACAAGGAAAACATGGGGCAAACAACAATGAGTAAAAGAGGCTCTCTGCAAAGGGAAAACAAGCACACCTACTTCAGACTCCTCCTCCAGCAAACTGAGGGAGAAAAAGAAGCAAAATTGTTGGAGCTTTAATAGAAAAACTTTCAGCTATGTACCCCTCTAAGTTATTTCCACAAGACCAGAATTATAGTAGGTATTCAATAAATATTTGTTAATTGAATGAAAAACAGAAGTAAATAAAATGTGAGTGGATCACCTCTTTTCATATCTTTACAGAACAGAACAATGTGCTGATAATAAGACCTCCGGACATCAAATAAATGATGGATATTTCTTACTAATTTTGGAGGACTGATTATTGTACTTTGTTTTGAACTCTATTTGCTTCTAATCAGTATTTATATTTATATTTATATTTATATTCTAAAGCCATTTATTTTTTACCCAAGAAAACATAGTGATTTTTATTGCTTCAGGGTTGTAGAAATGAATATAAATTGTTTCTTATCTATACAACATGGGGGTATAGCACCATTTATTTATTCTTCCCAAATCCAGGAAATGCTTTTGATAATCCATCAGCAAGTGCTACTATCATAACACGTAAAACATATTGTTAATATTTTTTTCTTTCTTTTTTTTTTTTTTTGTAGAGACAGAGTCTCACTTTGTCGCCCTTGGTAGAGTGCCGTGGTGTCACACAGCTCACAAAAACCTCCAACTCCTGGGCTTAGGTGATCCTCTTGCCTCAGCCTCCTGAGTAGCTAGGACCACAGGTGCCCGTCACAACGCCTGGCTATTATTTGATTGGCAGTTTGGCCGGGGCCGGGTTTGAGCCCGCCACCCTCGGTATATGGGACAAGCGCCTTACTTACTGAGACAAAGGCCCTAATATTTTCTTTTCTGAATGTCACCATTACTGCCAACACCATGATTCTCTCACCTGGGCTGTGAAATTCGGGAGTGATTTTTATACTTCCAATCCCCCTTCCTTACTCCACCACTTCAACTTGCAGCCTCAGTCTTTTGTAAAACTCGGTTTTATCCCATGAACTCATAATTACATCATTCAAGGGCTTCACATGATATTTAGACAAAACAAACCATGTGGGTATACAGGATCACTTGGTTGCCCAGGTGTGTGCTTAACTCTCACCACCACCAAGTGTGCCCATCTCATAGCATCTATGCTTACTCTTCATTTTGCCCAGGACACCTTCAGATCTACAGATCTAGGCTCACATGTCACCTCCCTGGTCACCATTTATAAAACAACACATACTCTCATCGTTTCCCATCCTTTCATTATCCTATTTCTTTTTTCTTTCTTCTTTTTTTTTTTTTGCAGTGTTTGGCCAGGGCTGGGTTTGAACCCACCACCTCTGACACACAGGGCTGGTGCCCTACTCCTTTGAGCCACAGATGCCACCCTCATTATCTTATTTCTAATTGAATTTTATTTCATAGTACATATCATTCTCAGAAATATTGTTTACTTATTTATTATCTTTCTTCTCCCCAATATATAAGCTCCTTGAGAACAGAGACCCTTTCTGTCTTGTTAGTTGTGATATTCCATAGGACATAAGATAATTCTCAACACACAGCTGGGCATTCCATATTGATTGAATGAATGAATGAATGAATGATTAAACAAAGAAGACTATTTGATTAGTCTTCATACTCATCCTCACAACAGTGTTTCAGAAGGTTGGGGATTATTGTTTAAAACTTTTTTACAGGCCGGGTGCAGTGGCTCACAACTGTAACCTGAGTGCTCTGGGAGGTCAAGGTGGGTGGATCGCCTAAGTTCAGGAGTTCAAGACCTGCCTGAATAAGAACAAGACCATCTCTCTTAAAAACAGAAAAATTAGTCAGATGTTGTGGAGGGCACCTATAGTCTCAGCTACTCAGGAGGCTGAGGCAAGAGGATCTCTTGAGCCAGGAGTTTGAGGTTGCTGTGAGCTATGACACCATGGCACTCTACCCAGGGTGACAGTGTGAAACTCGGTCTTAAAAAATTTTTTTTTAAAAAAAAACCTTGCTCTTATTTACCCCCTTGTACTTAATTTGAAGTGATAGGAAAAGTCAGGTTAAAAGGGATACGTTGTTACTTTGGTTCTGCCAGAGACATGTGAGTGAATAATTCAGATACTAAAGAGGGGGAAAGGTTCATCAGGACACAATATTAGCACACTTAATATTGCTTCACTTTTTGTAAATATCCACAGGTAACCACTGCCCTAGTACAACTTTTATAATGAAAACTTATACTTTCAAAAAGATCACTTTCATTTTGTAGTAAGTGTCCAAACAATGGTTATAGGAAAGAGAGACAAAAATGAAGTGGGAGAGGGAGAAAAAGAGAAAAGAGGGAGGGAGGGAAGGAGGGAAGGAGGGAGGAAGGAAGGAAGGAAGGAAGGAAGGAAGGAAGGAAGGAAGGAAGGAAGGAAGGAAGGATCCCTTTCAACAGCTGGACTAAATTAGAAAACGAAATGAAATTCTCTGGTTTGGTTTTGGACACAGAAAACTGTACTTGTGGTGGAACACCACATTATTTTAAGCAAGCCAAAACGAAGAGTTACCTCCTCAGTTACTGGTTTGTGTGAGTGTTGGTGAGTCTGGCAAATACCTCAGGGAAGGGTCCTTAGGAACTGTGAAGTATCGTTACTGGTAAAATGGAAAATTAGAGTTAATGAAGTTTAAAAACACTCACCTCAAAGATTCCTTTTTACAAACTAGGCTGTCTTGTTTGAGCTTTGCTTATGTTTATGTTTATACTAGGCACCATGTCTGAAAGGTCTTCTTTGGTCATTGGACTGTCTATCTATTTAAAAACATAAATTTTAGGGAGTGAGGCAACGATTTCTGAGAAACCAGGTTATTTTCTTTAAAATAAACATAGGTATGAAAACAAAAAGAGAAATGCTTTATAAAATATATCATAGTATTTACCATACTATATAAAAACATGGTGGTATTTGTAAAATATAGAATTTTAGTTTGGCTTTTCTCAGTTTGAGTCAGAAAATATCATTTCATTTCATAAAGCTATTATAATCGCCAAAGCATAAAAATTAAATAAAAAGCTTTTAAGGGCTCGGCGTCTGTGGCTCAACTGGCTAAGGCACCAGCCACATACAACTGCCGGACCCACCAAACAACAATGACGGCTGCAACCAAAAAATGGCTGGGCGTTGTGGCGGGCGCCTGTAGTCCCAGCTACTTGGGAGGCGGAGGCAAGAGACTCACTTGAGCCCAG
>CAUYRH010009325.1:0-27818 GCA_963574655.1 Perodicticus potto | reverse complement strand
CGATAAACAGCCTCGTACAAGTGTCTTTGTAATAAAAGTTTTTGTATGTTTGTAATTTCCCTTTATAATAATATATTTTCTCCAATTTCAATATCAGGTGTGTCCAGATCAAGCAGAATGATTTTGAAATATTTCTTTTTTTTCTATTGTCTATAAGATTTGGCATGATCTGTTTTTTGAAACTCTCCTTTACTTTTGTTCATATAACACTAGTTGTCTATTTTTGGAGACTTTGGAAAAAAAAAAAAGAAGTTAACTGATGACTTCATACTGAGCCTCACAGTCAAAGCGCTCTATAATGTCTTATTTGACAATGTGAATGTTACTTTCTTGGCATTATTATTATTATTCATATTGCTTAATATTTCTATGCAGTAATCGTCTGTTTTCTTTTCTGAATGTATCTATCTTCGTTCACTCTTTATGTGGTTTTTGTTTCTAGTCCTTATCTTAAACATTGCTATTGTTATTAAATTTTAAGCCTTTTAAATTCTGTGAAGGCAAAAAGTGGAAACCTAATTAACACATGTATATGTAAAAATAAAAAAATTAAAAAAAAACACACTTTTTTTTATCCTCTCTCATTTCTAATGTTGTGAACTTGAAAAACATCACCAGCAGAAGACTACAGTCATAGAGATAGGGCTACCCAGGTCTATAGCATGTTCTTGGGACCTCAGACTAGAAAGAGACATGGGCTTTCTTAGTCTCCCCAAGTCCTTGAGTTCCGCCCAAGCCCATTAGTAGAGTCAGCAGACAAGTCCCCATGTCACTGCCCTGCCTGGCTTCATCCCTATACCAGCACAAAGCTGAACGATAGGAATGAGGGATGGGCTACTTAAAAACATTCAGAACTGTGTCTCAAATGCTATTTATTTATACCCCAATTTGTAACCTCCCCGTACACCTATACAATTGTTTACTTAATGTTGCTAAACTGGTTTACACTCTGCTTTTTAAATGAAACCTTGTTCTAGGCAACAATATTCATGAAATAGTGACTTCTTAAAAACTAATGAACATTAAAATAAATATATAACTGAGAATTTAAAAAGAAAATGTCAAAAACATTTCCTTCTCTCTTATGAAACTATATGTCTGAGTTCCATGATATATGAAATAGTGATTGAGAGCAGTGTTCTGAAAGAAAAAAAAACTCCTGGGAAAATGTCCTGAGGTGTAAGCAAAAGTACTGCACACCAACTTTGGGGGTACGAACTATACAACTGCAGTGTTGCTGTCCCAGCCACAAAATCGTTTATCTATAATGAAAGAACTAATTGGAGTCAATGAATAAAGGAAGAGAAACAACAGGAAAAAAAATCCTTTATAGTTTTTTTTAAATCACTAATTTCAGTTTACTTTAGATCAAACTGATTTGGCCTTAGGGACCTCTCTTTGTTCTGAATCTAAATGCAATAGAACCTCCTTAAGTTAACCACTCCAGGGATGGTAACCAACTGGTCGGCACGCAGATGTGGTCAAGACGTAAGGAACTAGGCTACTGTAATGACACATATAGGTGGTGCAGGCATGGTCTATGGAAATTAGATCAACTTTGTAGGGAGGTTGTCAACTATAGAGGTTCTGTATTTAAAAGACAAATTTCATTTGAGATGATGAAACATTCAGAGAGGGATACTGGTGGTGATGTACAACAATGTTGATACTGGATGCCAGTAAATTGTGCACTTAAAAATAGTAAATTTCGTGTGTATGCACTTGCCACAAATAAAATGTTTCTAAAAAGTCAACCCTGGCCAGGCGCAGGGGCTCACACCTGTAATCCCAGCACTCTGGGAGGCCGGGGGTGGGGGGTTTGAAAGCTTGAGCTCATGAGTTTGAGACCAGCCTGAGCAGGTGCAAGACCCCATCTCTAAAAAACTAGCTGGGCACTGTGGTGGGCGCCTGTTGTCCCAGCTACTCAGGAGACCGAGGCAAGAGGATCACTTAAGCCCAGGAGTTTGGTGTCACAGCTCACTGCAACCTCACGGCATTCAAAGTGAGACTGTCTCCAAAAAAAAAAAACAAAAAAGGAAAGAGCCAACCCTACTCAGCCTATGAGTAAGGAGGCCCCAGAGGAGGGGCCTCGCAGGCTGGGGGAAGTCCTAAGGGTGGCCCAGCACAGCTTAGGCGAGCAAGTCTGCCTTCACTCCAACCTTCTCTTTTACCTTCTAGGGGTGTGACCACAGTGTAGAAGAAAAACAGGGAAGGGCAGGGAAGAATGGAAGTCTAACCAGTCTGCTGGCTAAACATTAGCATCCCCTTGCTATGGGGTTTGATGAGGTGAGGGAGAAGGTGGTACTTTGAGCCCCTCTCCAACTATGAACAAAAGACTGAAAGTCAGGTCATCATTTTTTCATTTTTAGCAATTTTTCTCAGATTATTAAAGTTGAAACTATTAGATAAAATTAGACTTTTAGATCATATATGAATACACATATATATTTCTTTTATATTAGATAATTTTTGCATGGTGGTAATCTTAGGAATTGAGAATTGGGATTACATTTGACTTCTGACCTGTGGGATTCAGTTGATATCAGCCAAGCTCAGCGGTGGGATAGAAGGGGAAGTCCACATGCACAATAGAAAATTAACCAAATAAAAATGTACCCTTATAATCAACCCTAGACAATTGTAAATTATCTGCTTGGAAAAGGTGCAAAGATATGACAAATACATGTAGTATTCTTTACTGCTAATTTTAAGTAATTTTATATTCAGCAAATGTACAGCATGATCATGGTTTTGAGTTATCTGTAGCATAGATACATCAGCACAGAACATAGGAATTTAGGTCTACATACGAAACTGATAAAAGTTACTGCTGATGGTTAAACAATCTGCATATCTTCTCATAGTGAAAAATTCATTACAATGAATACTTTTATAACCAATAAAAGTGCATAAAAATTAATAGATATTTTAAAGGTGGGTGCCTTCTAAAACATATACATCCACCTATCTGCCCCATCTCTGAACCTCACTATGACTAAAGAAGCCACACACAAATACCCTTCCTCTCTCATAAACAGAAATGGAGAGGAGAGACTCGGCCAGCCAAGAGACTAAATTTAGCAGACAAATGTAAGTTGCAGGTTCTCTGAAAAACAGCCCCTGAAATAGTTCTGGTCTTACGAAACTAAACTTTATAGGCCTATTACTCTGGGCTTCATTTATGAGCTTCTAGTTTTATCAAATGGCCACAGGAATCACATATTATTAAAAACAGCACCACAGTATGCCAACTGATGCAATGTCTTGGCAGACAGCAACCTGTTTTCTGTATTTCCGTGAAACACCTGACACAGGTAAACCAAATAGCAAAGGTCTAAGTCTTCAGAAGTAGCTTCTTAACTTCAGAAGTCACAAACTGTATACATTGGTTCTTAATACAAAGAAAAAAAAAGTTTTTTAAAAGAAGGAAATACACCTTGAAGTCCTTCATTTGAAAGTACTTCATAAAATTACCCAATTCACTCAGCAAAAAGTTTTGATCAGCATATTGTACCTATTTTACAGATGAGGACATAGAGGTAGGGCTCTGAAGTTTGATCTCTGTACTACAAACTAATCCTATTATACCAAAAAATTATCCAGAATTCAGCATTAAGTTGGTGAGAAACAAAGTCAAAAGATCCGTTTTCTTTCTTTCTTCCAAGTTTAAAAGATTTCTATTGAAATTACATTTTATAAAAATTTTAATATTTATTTAGGACTTTCAAACTTCCATTCTTCTTTTTGGACTAAAATTTCAAAATAGTCTACATGTTTTTTTCAAACTGTCTTATCTTTTACTAAAACAAAATGACAGTTTTCTTCTTGCATCTTTTGAATTAAACAGTATAAGCTTTACTTGTATAATTCTACCAATCATACTCACAGAGAAAAATCTGAGAAAGTTGGGCAGCAAGAAGAGAGATAAATAAGACATTTGTAATTTGGAGACACATGGTGTATATATTACTTTAAAAAATTACAACAGCTTATAATGACTACACTTTATTTTCCTTGGCGGGGGGGAAGCTTTGATTTGTATACTGTTTCATGTGGTGTTTAATTGCCTTAAATATAAAATTATGACTATTGCTCTATTCAGACACACACATAAAATACGTATATGTATATCACACATTATTAATAAGTTAAATGCTTTTTCAAAAACAGGCTCAAGATACCATTTTTCTCAGCATAAAATAAAGACTAATAAAAGTAGGATTTGCAGGGCGGTGCCTGCGGCTTGAAGGAGTAGGGCACCGGCCCCATATGCCAGAGGTGGTAGCTTCAAACCTAGCCCTGGCCAAAAACTGCAAAAAAAAAAAAAAAAGGATTTGCTAGGGGCTGATGTTTAACATAAGATACCATAAACCACAGCAGTTAACATGGTGCTATAAAGTGATTACTTGTATATGTCTCCCACCCCACATGCATATGTTGAAATTCTAATCCCCAAAGTAATGATTAGGAGATGGGGACTTTGGGAGGTGATTAGGTAGTGAAAAATGCCATCATGAATGGGATTAGTTCCCTTAAAAAGAGGCCCTAGAAAACTCCTTTGACCCTCCCACCATGTGAGTACAATGAGAAAAAGGTCACCCAGAAGGAAGACAGAGAACCAGCAAGCACCTTGATCTTGGACTTCACAACCTCAAGAACTATGAGAAAGAAACCCCTGCTATTTATAAGCCACCCAGGCTGGGTTGTTTTGTTACAGCAGCCTGAACGGACTAAGACACATGGGCTTTGACATCTCCAAGACTGGGTTAGAAATGATTTTCCTTCCTTCACTAATTACTACCATTGTTACGGTCTTGAGTATATTACTTAACATTTCAGCCTCTTGTTTCCTCTTCCTAAAATGAAAATAAATAATGTCAACCTCACAGGGTTTTTAAAACATTCTTTCTACTTTTTATTTTGAAGTAACCTTAGATTTACAGAAAAGTAGCTATAATAGAAAACTGAGTCATACCCTTCACCTAGCTTCCTCCGAATCAACAACTTAGATAAGGATGGTACAATTATCAAAGCCACACAGTTGTTACAGTACTATCAACTAAACGACATTATTTTCTTTGCATTTTATCAGTTTTACATCCTATATCCTTTCCTCTGTTCCCCCAATATTTTAGTCTTGTGTCTCTTTCTTGTCCTCTCACATGTGGCAGTTCCTCAATCTTTCCTCATCTTATGTAACCTTCACAGAATAGCGGAAACGGTGATGTGTCCACCTCAGTGATGGTATCAAAGGGCACATGCTGTCCATCTGTTCTATTACTGCTAACACTGACCTTGATCCCTTGCTTAACCCCAGAGAGCTGCTTCTGTAAGCATGGTTCTGGAATATTAAGTCTTCGACACATGGCAGCTATTACTATGGTAAAGTCCAGACAAAAAACAGATCTTTTGAAATCCAGTAGACTTGGGCTCCAATGTCCACTCTCCAAGTTCCTGTCATGTGACCTTGTTCAAGATGTTTAACTTCCCTTGTCCTCTTTCCTTCACTGTACCATAAAAACAAAGCTACCTGAAAAATTATCAAGTTGTTATAAAATTAGTATGGAGATTAAATAATATACATAAAGCACTTACTGCCTAGAATTTATAACCAATCCATGAAATCAATCACTGTTATTACTTTTTAAGTGAGTTATTATTTTTCTGCAAAATAAGCACTGTGAACTAAGATAAAGGAATCTGAGATTTGATAAGAAAGGTGACTGGGGAATTCTGTGAGATGGAAAGACATCAGATGAGCGGGGAAAGCACGGGAGATCCTTAGCTGTGGGAGTATCAACAGTATGTCTCTTTTTTTTGTCCTTGGATAAACAGGTTTTGCGACTACAGGCTGAGGGAACAAAATTCTATCACATTGGTTTCTAGCACATTAACCACATAGTGCAAGAACTGAACCCCTACTATATATTATGGAGGGGACTCTCTCATAAAACCATTACCCTCTGCGTGCTGGGCTTGCTGGCCGGGGGTTTTAGGCTAGGCCATCTCAAATTATCTCCTCTGCAGCTGCCTCTGGAGCTAACACTGGAGTTTAGATTTATAGAGAGGGGCAACTCTAGGATACCTAACATATGGTAATTAAAACACATTATTAAATAATTGTTCCTTTTAAAATATAAATCTAACTTTGAAAGAACAAGAAAACCAGCTTAAAACTAGCCTCACTAGTCTGGAGAGGCAAGTCAAAAATTTAAACACTTCTCTACCAGACAACATAAAGAATTACAACATCAAACGAGTTACTGTACCGTACTTTGTGGATTTAACTTCAACTTTGGAAATACACATCATTATTTATAAACGTGAAAGGACAAGATTTACTACACTGCAGGATTTCCTATCACCTAGATGGTAGTTATAGCACAAAAGCATTAAAGCAGTTGAAGTAATTAGAACATCAATGTGATAAGATAGCCCTTCTATGGGATGCTGTCATCACCAGCCAAGCTCTTCAGCATCCATACCTTTAAGGACAGGAAGTTAGCAGCCACTTATGTTTGCTCCATGCCAAAGTGGAAAGCTACATGCTACAAAGAAATGGTGTCTGTGTGTGTAGTTCTCTGAACAAACCATCTGGACCGACAAGGCTTCATGCTCTGGCTCCCAGGCCAGGAAGAGGTCCAATGGCCCAGACGGCTCCTAAATTACTCTGTAGAGCCCTGGATTTTCCAAGGCCTTAATTGCCTAGCAGTTTATGCAGAGAACTGAGAGTCCAAGTTCTTTTCTCTGAAAGCCTTGGCCCACCTAGGAGACAGTGGGCCCGTTGCTTCTTTCCTTCCTGTATTCCTCTTCCCAGGGAGGAAAATGATAATAGCTACCATGTACAGTCCCAGAGTGATAAACATGTGACTTATGTACAAGTCATACTTATGCATAGAAGCTATTAGGGTAAATCCCGAGTTACAAACATCCGATTTATGTGCAAGTCACACTTATGAACAGAGACTATTATAGCAAGTCCCCAAATTACAAACATCCGACTGATATACAACTCACACTTACAAATGGAGGCTATTACAGGTAAGGTAAGCTTACCTGTTCCAACACATATAAATTCAACTTAAGAACAAACCTATGACCCATAATCTGGGGAGTGCTTATAATGAACACCTACTATGACCTAAGCTTTTTACAAGATCAAGCTCATTAAACACAAGTCATTTCTACAGAAAGGGACAGAAATACCTATTGCCAGGTAAGGAACCTAGGTCTTGACAAGTGAGGCAACCAAGGTTAAGTGAGGTGTCCGAGGTCACACACGGGAGAGGAACCCCAGGCTGTGCCCCAAAACCTGAGCCCTCCACCAGTGAGTGGTGCAGCTCCAACCAGAGACGTCCTCGCTGCCTCCAGATCTCGAGGTAACGCTGGTACAAGAATCTGGACGGTGTTTCACGTCCTTACAATGAGGTGCACTCTGACCATAGTTGTTGTTTTTAACAAATTCTACTCTTTTCTCTCCCTCCTCCTCCCCAAGGCTTCCAGTATATACCTGGTGTTTTACGTTTGTAATTTCCCCTTTATTATAATATATTTTTTCCAATTTTAATATCAGGTATATGCAGATTAAGCAGAATGATTTTGAAGTATTTCTTCTTTTTCTATTGTCTATAAAATTTGGCATGATCCGTTTTCTGGAATTATCTTTTATTTTTATTTGTAAATATTAGTTGTCTATTTTTTGAGACTTTGGAAAAAAAAAATAATAAGTTAATTGATGACTCCATACTGATCCTCAGAATCAAAGCATTCTATAATAGACATATTCTTTTATGTCAATGTGAATGTCACTTTCTTTGCATTACTATTATTGTTATTGCTTAATACTTCATTGCGGCAATTGTCTGATTTCTTTTCTGAATGTATTTATCTTCGTTTGTTCTGTGCGAGGATTTTGTTTCTAGTCTTTACCTTAAACATTGTTATTGTTAAATTTTAAGCCTTTTTAGTTTTGTGAAGGCAAAAAGTGGAAACCTAATAAACTCATGTATATGTAAAAACAAAAAAAAAAGAAAAAGAAAAAAATGGGGATACTGCTAATAGCCTATTATAACACAAAAGGTTAATTATTAAAAGCAGGTAACATGTCGGAGTTATGCACATATGAAGCCTAAGCCTTCTTTTTCTTCATGAGACTGAGTCTTTGGAACATCCTCCCACCCCCCGTAGTGCTGTGGTGTTTGAAAGTTTAATGTTTTGTCTCCCTGCTCGGCTCCTATTTTTTTCCTCTAGATTTTTTTTTTTAGCTCTCCTTTTAATATTTTTCTGTGCTTTAGGTAAAGAAAGATTTATATAAAAATAATTAATAAAAGATTTTTAATTAACAAAAAACAAAAAACCCAACCAAACGAATTCTACTCTGTCCCCTCCTCCTCCTCCCCGAGGTTTCCAGTATACACCTGGCGTCAAACACTCCAGACTCTGGAGGTCCAAACTAAGGCCTCTCTTTTCCCAGACTAGCATGTATGTCCGCTGTCCCCACCCTGGTTCCATTAGTAGGGAGACAAGAGCAGTTTTCCTGAAAAGTTTCCTCCCAGGCTCTGGAGCACCCGTCACTCCAGGGCGGCTTCTGCATCTGCCACCCAGGCAACTCCAAGCTCAAGCTCAACGCATCTGCCAACCTCGGGTCACACCTGAGGACAAACTGCTTAGAGGAGGAAATTCCATGGAGTTTCACTTTCCCTGCGTTTCACTTTCATTAACCATTGAGGCAAAGGTATAAAATCATGGTTGGTGGGGCCTCCATACACCTCCCTCAACTCTAAATCCCCAGCCCCAGAGGGGGTTGTTAGAAAAGTCCAAGATCTGATCTGCATCTGCTAATGTGCACTGATTTACCTTATGGTCCTTCTTTCTTCAAAAAAGGACTTTTCCACATTATCTTATATTCTCCCTATAAAAAGGCTGAAGAAGATAGCAGTACATAAACTTAAAGGGAGAGAGAGGCACTGCAAGCCAGCCTCCCCCTCCTTACCTTCAGAGATAACAGGAGCTAAGGGTTTGGCATAAAAGCTTCAGGGCTAATCTAATTGTTAAATTAAAAAAAAAAAAAAAAAGGAGATGGATTCACATGTATTGTTTGCTGCCATCTGTGTAAACAAGAGGGAAGGAAGGAGATATGTACATATTTGCTCACAGAAATATAATCAGCTTCAAGGCTTCAAAAGGAACACCCAAGGGCCTCAGGAAGTGAACTTGGTGCTCAGAGTGGAAAGGTACACTTGTCTCTATAGCTCTTTTCTTACCATTTGAATTTTGAACCATATGAATGTATTATCTACTAAAAACATTAACAACTTAAGTTAAAAATTAAAATAAAGAAACCAAACTTGTTAAAAGTCCAAACGGCGCCTCTCATGCAGCAGGCCCTTAACAAATACCGCAGAATGAATGAAAAAAAGAAAGAGCCTATATATCTAACATAATTGGAATTATACTACTTAGACGGCACAAGCTGTTTTAAACAAGCTATCACATAAAACAACAACAAAACACTTGATCGCTGATATGAAAAGGCACCTGTGATTAGTTTTTAACAGGAGACTGGTATAAACCAAAAGCAAAAGAAGATTTTAGATACCACCTAGCAACTAGCAAACAAGTCTAGAGAGCTAAAGTACAACATGAGGACTAGGTAATAAACTCATACTGTGTTGGGAATTCATGATAAATAAGTAGACTTTAGCTACTGTTGCCACAAAAACAAACAAAAGAATGGATAATGTGATAATGTTAATTTGCTTCACGATAATTAACTTTTTACTATTTTTATGTATCCTATACTAATATCTCAAATATGCATGATAGAATTTTTGTAAAAATATCATTCTAAACATTTTCTCCCCAAACTGCTATGGATAGAGGTCAAACATAGCCACCTGAAAGTCTTGGGCACACAGCCCTAAGGGGCTCTCTAAGAGGGGTAAGCTTTTACATTTAACCATTACAAACTTACCTTAAAATGATATATAACTTTTCTGTTTCATTCTATAATATAATCATGGCTATGCTAATATATATTAGCATAATTATATTAGCATATATATTATATATGCTAATATAATTATGGCTATTAGCATATATTCTATATTCTATAATATAATTACCGCTATTAGCATAGCCATGATTATATTATAGAATGACTTTGTCCAAGTCTTTAAAAATATGTACAGTGTTCAGTGTATTATTTTACACCTCTTGGCCTACCACTTCCCATCTGAGGGAATTCCAGCACCCCAATCTGAAAGTCACAGATTCTAACTGAGTTCTCAAACTGTCTACAAACTGGGATCTTCGAAGCAAAGTGCTTTGCCCAAAGTCACAAGGCAGACACTGTCAAAGAGACCAGTCTATAAGAGCAACCTCCTCACAGGAGCGAAAGACTCATTTCACACTTGTTCTCTTCCCACTTCTCCCCTTCCCCGTGCACACAGCCCTCTGAGGTCTGGCCCAGTTCCAGAAGCTCACGTCCATTTATCACACTGCTCTCGGATCTCACCATAACTGGCTAACTGAGCCAAACAGCCCACAAAACATAAAATTTCTAAAAAGTCCCGCATCTTATTAGACTTCCTATGAAATTCTGTTTTTATAAACAAACCTACTTCTGAAACACTTTAGCAATCATTAATGTACTAATTACACATGTTTTATTTATTTGTTAAAATTAAATGCTTTGACAATC
The DNA here is from genome assembly GCA_963574655.1 of Perodicticus potto. NCBI lineage: Eukaryota > Metazoa > Chordata > Mammalia > Primates > Lorisidae > Perodicticus > Perodicticus potto. The sequence goes on along the minus strand of CAUYRH010009325.1, from coordinate 17,116 downwards.
TTTGATTAACCTACCATTCTGGATACTTTATGTTTTGGAAAATAGCATTGCCTATCCTTGAAAATATTCCATAATACACATTTCCCCCGATTTTAGCTGACTCACCCTAACTTTGCCCAAAGCAATTTCCTATTAGAAACTTTTATTAACTTATTTTATATAAAGAATTCCTTGAATGATAAACAATAGTTAAAATTCCTACACTAAAATTATGTTCAATTCTTACTCAAACTGTTTGGTATTATAAAGATGAGTAATATCCCTAAATCAAATGCATAAATCATGTTTTAGTGTAGGAATGCTTAAAATTCCTACACTAAAATTATGTTCAATTCTTACTCAAACTATTTGGTATCATAAAGATGAGTACTATTCCTAAATCAAATGCATAAATCATGTTTACACCTGCAGCAGGCAAGACACTTCAGTAGGAAACCAATTTTAACTGATAAAAGAAAATGTTTTTCAAGAAACAAAGTATACAAATTTTAGACTGCTACAATATTTTCCCGAATAAAAGCGTACACCCTGAAGCATCATTCCTTTCCCTTGGGGAATTTAAGCCTTTAGAATATTCATGTCTAGATATTTTAAAAATCTTTCTTGGAATTGCTCACTTTGAAAGAAATTGGGCAATTTGGTGCTTGTACCAAAATTTCTATTGGGTGGTAGTAGAAGAACAATTTCTCTACTAGATCAAATATCTCTAGTCTCTAGGAAAAATTCCAGACGTTTTAGGCTCAAATGAGTTCCACGCTGTCACAAAAGTAACCAGCGCCACAGGGTAAAGAAAGGTCTCTGGCAATGGTCATAGCCTGGGTGTGGGGTAGCACCCGAGAGAGGTAGAAACCATTGTCGCAGGAAGAGAACTGGCATCAGGAATCAAATGGTTCCAAGAGGGGCCGTACCCGCTGCCCTGGCCCTGCCAGGGAATAAGGTGCCAGTAGGAGTGCACTCTTTCCCGAGCATCTCCCCAGGACCTTGCTAGAGGTGGTGTGAACTTCAAAGGGACATACAACTATATAAAGAAATGTATGAAGTACAAAGGAAAAGGCACGTTTCAGTTTCAAAATACATTCCAAAGCAACTCAGGACAAATTCAAAAGAGAAAAACTTCTAGGCTGGGAGCAGAAGACCTAAAGATGAGTCACTGACAGATGTGCTCTGTCTTCCACTCTCCTCTGATTTAAATGAGAGGAGCTTAATATTTTTTCTTATTTGTAATGCTATTGTAGGACTACAATAAACTAACTGACATGGAAACCTTTATAAACTGCAAAATGTTAAATAGATTATTACTGTACTCAATGGATGGCAAATTTATAAATGATTCTACTTTATAATTAGGTAATTATAAAAAAATAGGATCTTGCAGCATCCATTTAGGAAGTCTTATTATTCAAAGCCATGGTTTCTTTACAAGCTTAATAAATAATACAAGTCATTATGAGTTAGATTTGAGTCTCCTTCTTCTAAACATACCTAGCCGTTCACCCAACTCAACAAAGCAGGAAGTAGCAGTCATACCTCTGGGGTCTGCTGGCCCCGAGACAGGAACCCCCACACCAGCAGGGCTGTCCCCAGTATCCCGGAAGACGAGCCCAACAAGCACTATGGAAAGGACAAGGCTACCAGAAGGTGCACCTTGGTAGCATAACCAGGGCATAGTCCAAGTGTCACTTCAGAACAAGAGAGAGAAAAATCCACAGACAAAAAACAAACAGCTGAATAACAAAGATAAGAACAAAGTACGGGAGTGCAGTGGTATGAGGTCTGAGATTTGCTTTAAAATACTGCTTCCCTTTCTCCCAGAACGAAGTGGAGGAAGGCAAAAGAGAGAACCCGAGAATCATAGACAGTTGACGACTGCTGACGCTGGAAGGTAAGGATATGGAGTTCACTTTACTATTCACTCTACATTTTATTTTATGAGAGAGGGTCTTGCTCTGTTGTCTGGACTAAATTCAGTGTGATCATCACGGCTCACTGTGGCCTCAAACTCCTGGGCTTGAGCAGTCATCCTGCCCTGGCCTCCTGGGTAGCTGGGACTACAGGCACCCATCAGCACACAAGGCTAATTTTTCAATTTTTTTGTAGAGATGGGGTCTCAGTATATTGCCCAGGCTATGCTTTGTGTCTGTTTTAAACTGCCATAAGAAAATGTTTTCTTAAGTTGGAATTTAATCTGGTGTGACCCCAATTCGGATAAAAAATTATACATGCACAAACATAAAGCACTCAGAAACAAAAGTAAGAACAGAAATGAACCACAACATTTACACTGGATGCTGGATGAAATCAAAGAATAAGTCAGTTGACGTCACACGACTGCTAAGCAGAGAGGCCACACTATTCACAGCAAAAGCACCAAGCCTCAGACAGACAGCAATATTTTCCACCACCTTGTTAATAACCTACTCATGCACACAACACTCCTTGGAAAGCAGGCCTTGACCCTGAAAGCACACCCAAATATTACCTTCCTAATACTCTACATGACAGGGCTTTTACCCCTCATTCCTTCCTCAAAGAAAGAAAAAAAGTGTCCAGTTTCTCAGACTAAAGAAACCAGGTTGAGTCAATATCTGAAGGCAAAAAGATCAAACCCAATGCCTAAGAATGCCTTCCACAGACTGATGATACAAAGCGAAGCCTGAGTCACAGACTAAAGCAGGCCTCTGTATTTTCTTATTCACCCTCTACCTTCTCACTTGCTCTACTTCCTTTCTAGCTCCAGGGGCAGGCAGGGCAGGCCGTTCACAGCGGCAGGTAAAGAGCCCAGGCAGGCAATGACACACTGTGCCCAGGAATTCCCTTCCACAAAGGTACTGCCCACCAGTTCTGAGACCAATTACCGGGGATCTGCAGAGACTGTGGACCTTTTCTGAAACCCGTTCCCCAGGAAGACCAAAGATTGTCTTGGCAAAATATTTTAACATGAGTATGGACAATCAGATTCAGCTAAAGCAGATCCAAGCAGATCTGGCTGAACATGGCAGCTTAAAAGATTTTAGAGGTGACTGACAAAGGTCCAAACCCCAAACCGAAGGGAATCCTTTGATCTTACATGTGCCAGGGACACCGTGCTCAGTTTATCTTCCTAGAGCAAAGCACTCATTACCCAAATGTTCAGACTCCTGACCTTTATCACCTGAGTCACACACCCTATCTCTACACAGATACTGAAAAAAGGAGGGGGGGGACCTGCCATATCAGACAATTTTCTGGGTAAACAGGAAATTATTAAAATCTCATTCTGACATCTGTCCTCTCTGAATTTTTAAGAGAGGTTTGCTTTTCTTAAAAACTAGTCAGTCCCCATCTTATGGGAATATGAATCTTGATGTTTCTAATTTTGCTTTGGCGACCAGGAATCCCTGGGCCAGATGTGCAAGCCAATCTAGCAACAGGACTGAACCTAAAAGATTCTGTGCCGATACCTGAAGAGTCTAAGTGTCGCATGTACCCTTACACAAAGCCTCCTTCACCAGCCATGTGAATTTCTACTCCAGGAAAGAGAGGGTCGGAAATGATAACACAGGGAATGGCATAAACGCTGGTTTTCCACTACTGATGCATTCTGCGTCATAGTTTATGGCGCATGACAAGGCAGCATTTGTCCGGTCTTGTTCAAGAATCCCAACTGGAAACTCTATTTGCCATTCAATTATCCTTTACTGTTAATACCGTCAGTTTTCTCAGGGAATGTTGCTTTTAAATAGGTTTGCACAAATTCTGGTGCCAGGCAACATGAAATGGCAATTAATATCAATCTAAGGTTATATGCAATAAATATGTAATGGCAAAAACCACAAGTTTGGGGTTTAACAGCTACCTATGCCTTTTTTATAACTCATCTAAAACTTAATTTCAGGGGCAGGAAACAAGTCAAACTTGACCCCAATGTTTAGGCTTTCACACCTCCCCACCCCAGGTTTTTGTTTTTCATCCAATACCAAATTGTTTAGCAACTAATAAATTGGTCTACATTGTTTCTGCCCAACTAACGAGTAAAGATACTTAAGCTAATGACTGTGCTTCTTAAAGTCGGTCAAGTGATAAACCAGATAAATGAATCACTATGCCATTATAAACTAATCCTCACACACAGAGTAACTTTTTACTCTGCACAGACTCCTTTTAGGATTTTACCTAAGAAGAGCTTGGCAGAAACTCTCTGATGGCACTCGGCAGTCCCGTGCTGGGTGTGTGTGTGTGTGTGTGTGTGTGTGTGTGTGTGTTGGGGATAGGGAGCGACTTGTTATTACATGTCCCTGATCTCCCCCCATTGGTTTGGGACTGAGCTCCCTGATCTCCCCCCTTTGGTTTGGGACTGAGCTCACCTCTCCGTTATCCACAGAGACACTATCAAGCCCTGGGATGATAGAAAAATCCACTTTGTGCTCTCTCTAACTAATATGGGTGCTTTTTTGTGATTACCCTAAATGCCCCAATGTCATAGGTTACTATTATAATTAGCATGTTCAATGTTTAAAATTCCATATGCAATTCATTGCACAAATTAAATTTAACAAACTGCTGGGGGTTCCCGGTACACCTGTAATAAACAGCTCCTTTGAGCCATGAAGAAGCAGGCGTGACACTGCACCATAGCTGAAGTTCTCTTGACCCACCTCCACTCAGCCCTCAGTCAGGCTGGTCTGTGGCACCCTTGCTCACACACACTTATGCCCGCGGATGACTAAGCGCCTGCTCCTGTCATTGGTGTCAGCTAATCTGAGCCTGGTGACTCTGTTCCCTCTGGATGATGTGCAAAGCTCACTAAGACGCAGCTGTATTTGCTTCCAAAGCTTTTTCTCTGTAGGTTGCACTTGTTTCTGTTATTACCTAATTTAATTAAATTATCAATGAAATCTGATTCTGAAAAGCGAGCTGTTATTTCTATAAAACCAAAACAATTTAGAAATAGTAGAGGTAAATAGCTTAAAAAGAAGATTAAAGCAAAATTAGATGCCGTTGAGACAACCTTACTTTCTGAGAGGAAAAAAGTGATCATCAAGAAGTTCTCAGTTTGGGGGCTGCTGTGAACATTTTGCTGTTCTGACACCACTTCAGAGAAACAAAGACTGGGCACTGATGAGGCGTCAGGGGTGTGGTTTTGTGAAAAGACAAAGACAACAAATGCCACAAATCAAAGGACCCAGGTGCAAAAACAAAATGCCTGGACAGGCCATAAAAGATCAACAAACCCTAAACACTTCTAACTTTAATGAAGTGCTTACGGTAGGAATGTATTTTTTATTATTATCGCTGTTTCTGCCCTTAACTGATTAATCACCTTACTATGGGCCTCAAACACTGAACGAGCAACTAAACCAAGGTGTGGACCCTCCCACTGCATTTGTTCCAATACTTTGATGAAAAACTTCAACAAACATTAAAGGAGGAAAGTCACCTTCAGTGCCATCTCACCCTCCTCTCAGTGCCACCTCCTCGGGGGTCTGCACGCCCCAAAGTCCCTCAGAGTGGGCTCCCGGCCCCAGCCCTCTTGGTGGCCTAACCTCTCCCGCTTTTACTTTGTATCATCAGTTTGCTGGGAAACGGTGGCTGAAACGTAAAAACAGCCTCTTCTCTCTTTCCTTCACACATACAACCTCCACTATCTCAAGTTCGGACATTCTCATCCAGGAGCTGAACAAGGCAAAGTCAATACACACCATGAGGTCCATTCCTCTATGTTCTCCCATCTGTAAGTGGTGCCAGCCGAAGAGTATACAAATAGGAAGTGAAGAAATCCAGGAGTGTGGAAGGGGAGGTATTTTGGAACTAAGGAGAGCAAGGATCAAGATAGTCTTAAGGTAAAGAAGTTACAAAGTAGGACGAACTAGACTTAAATTCCGTCTGTGGCTTTCAGGACGTGTCAACTTCTCCAAGTCGGTTTCCTTCTCTATGAACAGATGTTTAACACTGCCTGCCCCCAAGATGAAATGACATAGAGCTATAGAGCTGCAGAGCTCCCAGGACAGTCCAGGCACACAGCAGGCACTCAACAAGTTACCTGCTGCTTTCAGTAATCTACCTTTTCACATCCAACTGCACCCCACCCCCATGATAGCATTATTTTCCACATCCTCTTCCCTCCCCCAATTTCGGTATCCAAAGATTCTCTTAAAAGTAGCTGGGTCCTCATCCCTCCATGGCTCCCCCAAACAGCAGCCTCAAGTGCTCTGTTAGGAAGAAACCTGCACGGTGCAAAGCCGTTATTACTTGAAGATATGTGCTCTGCATCTTTGCATGCTCTTAGGGAGCTCAGAAAGCCCAGGACACTCAAAATGTGAATAACTGTTGGCTGATTTTTAGTACCAAACTTACTCAAAATTAACATAGAGTAAGATCAAAAGTAAAATAGTAAAAAGCTTATTCTCTTTACATGAATGTGACCAACCCATTCTCTTTCAGTGAATCACCTAAGATCTCTAATGTGGTTGCTGGATTTAAAGATACAAGCTGCGCATTCTCTGCAAACAGCGGGCTATCACCCTTGAGGAGATGGTTTGCTGCACTCTTAGACCAGAGGCCTGCTCAGGGCAGGGCTCTCTGCAAGTACCAGGGAGGACACACTATCTCTGTCAGCGTCTGTGCATGCTGTTAGTCCCCAGTTCAAGAGAAGAATCTTGAATCTCAAATTATACGTGCCCATAATACAGCAAGATGAAGATGCTGAAGAGGACAGGAAAGACTGGATACGGTTGACCTCATCTTAAATAGGAAGGGGACAGTCACTACACCAAACCAAAGAAGAGAGGACACAGCCAGTTGACTTTAGCAAATCCTGACTACACACACAACTGATCACAGCTCACTCCCTCTCCATAAAAGAGAAAGTTCTAAACAAAGGGTCTGGGTTTATTTAGATGTTTACATCTCTTTGCCTCTGTGCACACGAGTTCCTTGCTCTGGAGACACATCAGTTGCTGCATGTTGCCTTCAATTTCCCTTTAGAAGACAAATACAAGTGGAGAAAGCTGCCTTTCCCATTTGCCAAAGATGGTAAAATGTGACAGATGTTACCTAAGAAACCATTTAAGATCCAAAAGGCACTGAAGAAAGAGCTGTTATTTCCTTTAAAGAAAAGCATTTTTTTCCTCCTCAGGTGTTAATTATTGCTTCATAAAGAAGTCACTAAAAACAAATAAGTCATGGGGATGATAGGTACAGACCCTGCCTCAAAGAGGTGGAGTGGCACTGACAACTGTGAGGCTGCTCCCTTTCATTTCTCGGTAGTTTGTCTCCTTAGGACACTTCCAAAGGCTAAACACAGAAACCTGTCCACCCCTGGATTCTGCACTCTGGTGTGCTAACATTTTAGAGTACTGTTAGCATCATTTTGCAAATATTTTCTCTCTGTCATAAAAAGAGGCAGATAGTCGTGGCTGTTTTTCTATTCTCTCTGAGCTTCTTAAAAGGCAGAGGTCTTTAGGAGATAGCAGTTACTTGAAATGACAATTAAAAGTATGTACTTTAAATGGAAACCCCAAAGTAGACTATACAAAAAACAACCAGGTTCTAAACACATCTATAAACTTAAGGAGTAGGCATCTAAAAATACTTGCAGGAACTGTCAGATCTTCAAAACCCCATCAGATATTGAAATATGAAATACTGAAAAAATTATCCTAAAATTTATTTATTTATTTAGCGACAGAGTCTCACCCTGTTTCCCAAGCTACAGTGCTGTGGTGTCAGCTTAGCTCATAGCAACCTCAAACTCCTGGGTTCAAGTGATCCTCCTGCCTCAGCCTCCCAAATAGCTGGGATTACAGGCACCTGCAACGATGCCTGGCTAATTGTCTATTTTTAGTGAAGACTGGGTCTTGTTTTGTTCAAGCTGGTCTCAAGCAATCCTCCCACAGGGACCTTCCAAAGTGCTAGGAGGTGGACAGCTACCATATCCAGCGTATTCTAAACTTTAAAACATATCAGATTTTAATTCAAAATGGTTTATAATGGCAATAAAATAATTTTAAAAACATTTTAAAGTTATTTTAATAGTACAGAATCATTCAGTTCTAATAAGTTGCACAACTTTTTAAAGCAATTTGAAGCTAACACTTGGAAACAAAAACAGGTTTGGGATGTCATGACTGTGAACTTTTTAATATTACTTCTCACAGGATCATGTTCTGATAAGTTCTTGATGTTTTGGTAACATGTCTTTTGTGAAATCAACACACATTTAACTCTCAATCAAACTAAGCCAAGTGGCAATTACTGTGAAGCCATCACATGGAGAAGTTAATTAAACAAACTCATTCAGCGGTTTGTTTTTAATATGCCAAGTATTAATGAGGAGCCCCACAACCACAGAAGCAGCTCATCTCTGTGGAACGGAAGAAATGTATACATTATTATTATTATTCAAGACAATACTGAGCCCTAATACAATGAACAATTCTAGTCAGGAGTTTTATGGGCTAAATTATTCAAAAAAATAAGAAAAGAAGTATTACTCATGGATATCGAATTCATAAAAGTGACAGGTTATTTGAAATTTCCAGGAGAGACAAATCTATAGAGACAGAAAGTAGATAGGAGTTGCCTGGGGGGGAGGCAAGAGGATGGGGTGGGGATTAAAGCTAAAAAGGTAACAGGACTGTTCAGGGGAGTGACAGAAATGCTCTAAAACTGGCATGTGGTGCTGGCTGCAGAACTCAGTAAATTTACTAAAAGTCACCTATCTGTATACTTCAGAGGTCAATTTTATGGTATGGAAAATATATCTCAATGAACGTTTGTTTTGTTTTTAAACTGACAGAGTGACCATCTGGATTTAGCATTTCATTGTAATTGGGACTAGAAAGTAATTGTGTAAGGATATACTCAGATTCTCAGGTTTTTTTTTTTTTTTTTTTTTTTGCAGTTTTTGGATAGGGCTGGGTTTGAACCCACAACCTCCAGTACATGGGGCCGGCACCCTACTCTTTTGAGCCACAGGTGCCACCCACAGATTCTTAGTTTTGAGAATATTCATCCTACACCTTCTAATAACCTAAATTTCAAAAGAAGATTATTTAAATTATAGTACTTTCATACATTATGTGCAGCTACTGAAAATGATATTTAAAAAATGAAAATGATCTACATAACCATCGGTGAAAGTGGTTAGAAAGTGGAAAGAAATTACAGTACAGCCAGTCCTGCAAAAGTGGTGCAGTCCTTATGAAGTAGTCAATAAAAACAGTGTGTGAGATTACATACAAGGACACGTCCAGGATACACTGAGGGAAAAAGAGTGCCTAACAGAACAATCTATGTATGTACAATGTGAATAACTGCATGTATATCTGGAAAGATAAATACCAATTGTTCATCATGTTAACACTTGGATGTAGAAATGGGCAGCGAGAAAGGATTTTCCATCAGGTTTAGGAAGCTGAAAGTAGGTGCCTTCGAGATGTCACCAGATAGGTGTCACCAGATAGATGGGATTGATTTATAAGGCTATTTATGTTCTTTTTATATAAGTTCAGAATAACTCTTGATACTTTCTTACTGGAGAGGAAGGTTAGTATAGTAGTCAAAAGATTCTGGAGCCAGATGGCCTGGATTTAAATCCTAGCTCTCCTGTTTACTTGCTGTGAAACCGTGAGCAAATTACCCACCAGGTGCTGCAGGTTTTTGCTTCTGCAAATTAAGGACCAAAGAATACACACACCACAGCTTGTGAAGATCAGCTAAGCGTTCTATGTACATAAGGCCCTGAGAACAGAGGCTCCCATGTAAGAAGTATTTTGTTAGCTTTCATCAGCAATATCTTATTACTAAGAAGAAAATATTAAAAGTAGCTTTACTTCTGTGGGGGGCGGGTACGAAGTATAAAAACACAAGTGTTGATTATTCCTTTACCACAAGTGTGCTTGACATCAGTATGTTTGCAGGACGTATCAGGTAACAGTGAAAGGAAGACTGGACAGTCATCAGCTCCTGTCTGATGGCCAGGACTGATGTAACCTCCCAGTGGGCCCCACCAGGGCCAGAGGGTGCCTGGGCAGGAAGCTCCCAAGTGCCCGCACTCAAAATGTTGTGACCGACTCATAATGCTGCCACCCAGGCAACTGCAATGCCTCACGATGGAGGTAATTAGCATGTGTGACCAGACCAGTGGCAGGAGACTCCTGATACACAAATGCTCTCGTATAAACACTTATGTCTAATAATTGACCTCAGTGGGACTATGGCCTCATCTTGAGACATATAACATAAACCAAGGTCAATTATCTGACACTTGAGCCAGCAATGAGAAAAAAATCATTGTCAACATTTTAATAACACAGAGCAAATCTCTGCCTTGCTGAAAAACAGCAAGTTCTAAACTTGTACTATTTCCCATTCCTTATTTGTTAAAGGGCACTTTAAACTTTGATAGCTCTGAAAATATTTTTCAATGGCCATCCTCTTGATGTACATACTAGAACCTCTTTCTTAAAGGAATATCATATTTTGTTGAGTGATTACTATGCACGAAATTCTTTTTCTTTCAAAACTCTTTGAGATAGATAGTTTAATCTCCACCCATACACATAATTAAGAACACTGAGGTTTGGAGAGTAAGTTCTTTACTGGACTTCCCCTAATGAGTGGCAACACGGGGAGCCAAACACAGAGACATCCATTTCCAAAGCCCTTCTTTTCCCATTTGCTGTAAATCCCTCTAGTTTGATGATTATTGAGTGGTTTATTCTCCATTTCAACTGCAAAGAATTCCTCTAAAAGGTCTGTATGTCACCGAAAATGTATACCACCTCATCAGAAATACCCCACCAAACATCTTGAAATTTTCTTAGTATATATGTTTTACATTTGTTGCCAGCAATGGTAGAATTCTATTTTTCATTTGCTTTCCTCCTCCAAGGCCAAGTGGAAGTGGTTTTCAACAAAGCACCAAGGTCTCACACAGAGACCTGTATTCACTGAGACTAAGAAATCATAAAAACTCCTGCTTTCACAAACTCATTTTTCAAAGTAGCTTCTATTGTCTTATTCATTTATTCTTCTATACAAAATGCCAAAGACAAATTTACAGATGAATGTCTGTCATCCTTATTTAGTCACCTTGATTTATAAGCTAAAGCTAAAGATGCAAGGTAGGTCAAAGTGGGACAAAACTATTGTACCTAAGAAATCATTTGTGAGCTTTCCTTTGAGAGACATTTTAAACAGCTCTATTCTGTTAAAAGAGAAAAAAACTCCATTTTCTTTCATCTCAATATACTGTTAAAAAAAGAAAATTGCTGTTACCAAACTATAGTAAATTCGTCTGGTCAAAGGCCTAATTAATGGCATCATTCATCAATTATTTCATCAGTCTGCATTCAAAAGGATGCTTAATAAGCACCATGATCATTCACAACAATAATGGCTGGTTCTCTAATGTTCTGGTGTGCAATTATTTTTGCATTGAATGCCACTGCACAATTACAGAAGTCAAAGCCTAGCCTTAGCTTTCTCAAAAATAAATCTATTTTCCTATTGTGGTATATTCAAACCTATGAGGAATAAATAAAGCCATCAGACATCTCATCTCAGGTCAAATGGCAAGAAAAAAAGTCCAGGAGCCTACTGGAAATTAAGATTTATTGTCATTTTCAAGGAACACCACTATATGACAACCCAATAAAATATAGCACCACAACATTGCCCATTATATTATCATTAAGAGGTACTGGGCGGTGCCTGTGCCTCAAAGGAGTAGGGCGCTGGCCCCATATGCCACAGGTGGTGGGTTCAAACCCAGCCCCAGCCAAAAAACTGCAAAAAAAAAAAAAGAGGTACCATTTCATACGTATTAATAATTACATAAACATAAATTATTTGAATTGTCAGGAATTCCTTAAAATCTTCTCCAAGGACACTAAATAAAGAACTAGCCAACCATTTTTCTGGAACATAGGTATCTTACTTTACATAGTATGTAATAAGCCATTTGTATACTCAATTTTTGTTAACCAGAATTTTTTTTTTTTTTAAAGACACTCTCACCTTGTCACACTCTGCACAGTGCCATGGGGTCATAGCTCACAGCAACCTCAAACTCTTGTGCTCAAGTGATTCTCTTGCCTCAGTCTTTCAAGCAGCTGGGATTACAGAAGCCCGCCACAACACCTGGCTATTTTTAGAAATGGGTTCTCGTTCTTGCTCAGGCTGGTCTTGAACCTGTGAGCTCAGGGCAATCCACCCACCTCAGCCTTGCAGAGTGCTAGATTTATAGGAGTGAGCCACCATGCCCGGCCTTAACCAGAATCTTTTTAAATATTCAAAGGGGAAGGTTTACTCTTTGAAGAGATTTGGAGAGAAATCCATTCTTGATCTATTATTTTACAATCAGATAGCAATTTTAATAGCGCTACTCTCAAGAGAATAGGCATGATTATCACTCACTGGCCAGTCTAGACAGATAATTATGTGATTATAAAGAGAGCAGAGGGTCAATCAAGTAACACTTGGCACAAGTATAGTATTTTGCATGTTCAGTGGTCAATGAAATTTACAAGATAAATAATGTAGTATTATCTTAAAACCCATGGCAGCTGTCAAGAAGCCAACTGAGTAGGGGTTACGAAGATAGAAAATAAAGAGTGCTCTGGGTGGCACCTACTCCTTGGGTGCCAGTTCCATATACTGGAGGTGGCAGGTTCAAACCCAGCCCAAAACTGCAACAACAACAGCAGCAACAACAAAAAAAAAGTGTTCAAGGCTCTAAGGGGTACACGTGTCAGGCATGCACACATCTGGGGAGTAACATGTTCCAAACCGAATCTTCACTTGATTTCTCCATTCCTGTACATTCTCCCTGCAGAACCTCTTGCCTTTCCTTGTTTTCATTCATTCAAGACATCATGTTTCATGAGCCAGTTTCTATTCTAAGCATACAGGATACAAAAGTGAGCATTACCTACAACTTTTGGTGACCAGGAATCATCTTACCAGATCGCTAAATTTTGATGTTTATAGACAAGGCTGCTCATAAGCTTATCTCCTCTTCAGAAGCCCAATAAATTGGTGAGGGCTAGGCAAATCCAGAGAGAAGTCTGCCAACATCCAGGATGCCTTACGATAGTCTTGGTCTGAATAGGCACAACAAGGGCTCCACGGGTATAGCTCATACTAGGATCAGTGGGGATAAGTTTTAGCCCCAAATTACAACTCAGGTCTTAAAAACAGTAGAAAGTATGGCCAACTTTTCTCAAATCATACAACGATTAAGTGTTTATCATTTAATATACAAATGATGTTTGTATATTCTTTTAATATACAATAAAAGAAAATATTGTATAATATTTAATATACAAATGTTTGTATATTCTTTTAATATACAAACATAATTTGTATATTAACAGAATCTTCTTTTCTATTATAAAAGAAGATGTTTAATGTTCCTTGTACCAACATGAAGATATTTTAAATGATAATCAAATGATAGAAGATAACATGGGGGAAAATAAGAGCAATACATAAGAAATAGGACTGTCTTCTCTCATTTAAGATAAGCTCATACAAGTCACTATGAAAAATATAAGAATCTATAGGCAAGAAAAGAAGGAGAAAGAAAAAAGAGGGGGGAAGAAGCAGCAGAAAACACAAAACAGCGCAGGAGCAGCAGCTTACAGAAAGGAACTCAAGTGGCCATGGAAACTGAAACAAACTGAAAGCCCACTCAGAAGTGGAGATAAGCAAGAAAAAACAAAGAGAAAACATTTTTAACTTATTAGACTGGCAAAAAATATTAAAGCTTGATGATTTACAGTCCTGGTAGAAAGGTGGGAGTGTGTTAAAGACACAACCTTGGTTTAAAAAAAAAAAAAAAAAATCAGTGACCTCCCTGGAGTACAATTTGGTGATGTTTAACAAATATAACATGCATTTACCTCTAATGTAGCAATCCCACTAACAGGAATTTAACTGCGAATATGTCAACAAGTTGTTTACACAAGAAGTATTTACAGAAAGGCAGACTGCAAAAAATCTAATAGCTAAATACCCCCTCCAATAATATGGCAACTGCTAAAATATCCAGAATTAATGCAAAGGTGAAATTAATTACTGTACATCCATATAATGAAATACTGTACCATCATTAAAATGAATAAAGAAGATTTTTAAGTGCTGATGGGAAAAACCTCTGAAATGTATTAAGGGAAGTACCCCTCCCAAAAAAGATATAAAACAGTATATATATATAAATCCTTTTATTAAAAAGTGTAAAAAGCAAAGAGTCAGATAGATATGCGCCAAAAAATACTTTTTCCTGGAAGAAATCACAAGAAATGTAATAATAGCTATGTCTTTTTCTGAACCTTTCGACATAATTTGTATATTAACCACATAGATACATTGTTTTTATTTGTTTTGAATGTTGTCATGGTTACCTGGGTATAAAAGCCTATGGACAATTATCTTCTCTCTTTATACTGTTTATCTACAAAGTCTAATTTAAAAATTAAAACTAGAAAATTTTAAATATTTATAAAAAACCTTAATACCTGAACCATGCAAAATATATTTAATGAATTGGCTTTTTAGGAGAGTTCTCAGGAAGAAAAACACAACAAAATAAGAGACAAAGAAAAAAAAGAAGGTAAGGTGACGTAAACACAGGCAGATTGAGGATCAACCTGGGTTCAAGGACAAGGCTTGAGTATTTCTTCCTTTCTAATGTTTTAAACAAAATGATAAATTATGCATTGCATGGTGTTATGGAGCAAGAAACCACAAAGAAATCTAGCACTTCAAAGTTGTGGAATGTGGAAAATAACCTAGAGGAAAAATCTTTTAAAAGCCCTCCTGGAAGATCTTTCCAATTCACAAAGAAGCAGTAAAGAAATGAACTCACAAACTAAATGAAAAACCCAACTTATACAAATAAAACCATAATCCTAGAATGTATTATGAAGTCTTTTGGCAAATATTTATAAAGCCTAAGTGATAAAATCCCAGATCGAATTATTTCATATGCAACTCTAATTCTAGGTTGCACAATATATTTTCACAGGCATTGAGCAAAACCCTGCAATGTTATCTAGCCGAATGTCATTCATAAATGTGGCTCCAGTTTCTGATTATCTATGTGTTTATTCAAAGTTTAAAAGCCAAACAATAAAAACAGAAAACTAAAAAATTTAGTCCTTAACAGTCCCTTAGCGATGACTCCCAATATTAAATAAAACCATAAAGCATTAATAGTCTAAGGAAAATGATGATTTACCACTGGGGGGAAAACCTACTCAAATATGTATATATCACATACAATCATCTAGTTGAATGAAAGAAAAACAAAGGGTCTGTTTGTTTCTCCTTGTGTCAGTTATCAGTTTACTGTCTCTCAAATACAAATTCATCCTTTTCTGCCTGATCTGCAAAAATGGATCTGGGCCCTTTAAGTATTTTTCCATTTGCTAGCTGGCAAGAGGTTTGTTATGTTTTGTCAATGGAAGTTGCTGGGGAGACACTGCAGGAGGAAGGAGGTTTGCTTCCTGGTTCTGCAGTCATCACCCAGCAAGTTTCTGCAGCACGTACAGCTTCCTTAGCAACTGTCTCCAACAGTTTTGTAGCAGAATGCCTCCTTAGACATCACTTCATGAACAGCTTTCCCCACTACATTAAAGGATAGATTTTCATCAAGTTCTGGAAAGTAGGTTGTTATCAAGTTCTGCAGGTGTGGCACTACGACAACTTCTCTGCCATGCAGTAAGCCAAGGCTGTGTCCCCTCCAGCAAGGTTTGGGTTAAGGTCTAGATCTCAGCTGTAAGAAGGGCTGGGAGTTGATCTCTTCCTTGGGTCCTCTATCTCAGCCTTTGGGGTAGTGGCTACTCCTTAAATTTCTATATTCTATTTCTGTAGTTCTATATTCTGTTTCTACATTCTGTAGAATTCTGTTTATTTATCAACATTATTATTCCAACCCCCTGTTAAAGCTGATATTAAATATTAAATTCTCCCTGTTCAAACTACTATGTGGTTTCTGCTTCCAATTTGAACTACCAGATACACCCCCTTTACCTACCACCTTCTGCGGTAAGCCCCAATGCAACGTGCACAAGTAAAAAAAAAATTCGCATTTTTTGAGTTCTGTCCCTAGCTACATGGCCTCTCTTGATTTGCTAAATGACGTAACAGAACGTGCCAATAAAAAGCCAGGAAGACGTGCTTAATTCTGCACAGCTGAAGGAGAAACACAGACACTGCTAGGAGCACTTCTCACTTTACTCCGAGCTGACATGTTTGGATCTCCTTTGTGGGTTCAGTTTTTATCTGCCCCTGAGCTCCAATAATAGCCTCCTCCAATTGTCCCTCCAGCCTGGGGCTGGTAATCACCTCCTGCAGTTGCTTATCTCTCAGTTTCAACATGCCCTATTTGCCTTCCTGCTATACCACCATCAGGGAAAATAATGTCATTAAATTCCCTTTGTTGTAAATACAAGTGGATTTCCCCCCCTCCGTAGGCCCTGACTAACCAGTTACACTAGGGCAGCTACACGCACACGTGAAGACCCACTGTTTACTCTGGAAAGCCATCATGCCCTGCTAAGATCCAAAGTTGAAACTGTGGAAACCTAAAATAATATACTTTCAATTTGGCCTAGAAGAGCCAAAGTTAAACCCTTGAAATGTTTGATTTATGTGGGACTTCCTTGAAAATGGGCCCAATATTTTATTAATAATATGTACTGTCATTTCACATTGTATACTCAAGCAGTACCCTGAACCCCATAAATGCATCAATATACAAAGTTATGATTTAATAAAAAAAAAAAAAAATGTACCTTCTTTAAGGCTGAATTTTTGGTTGAGTCATCTTTTGCACATTTTTATCTATATATGGAAAAATTCATTTAAAAAAGCTCCTTTTGCAGCGTTTGTAGTAACTTGGAGGTGGAACATATTATTCTTAGTGAAACATCACAGGAATGGAGAAGCATGAATCCTATGTATTCAACTTTGATTTGAGGACAATTAATGACAATCAATGACACAGTGGGGCATAGGGGAAGGAGAGAGCAGATAGAGAAGGAGGGAGGGGGTGATGGAAAGAAACCCCCCCCCAAAAAAAAAGAAAAGAAAAGAAAATAGTAAACAACTTTCATATAAATTAGATTCA